>DF357616.1:83122-104797 GCA_000787875.1 Solanum virginianum
TCGAAATAGGATATCGATTTATCCGAGAACTGGTCGAGAAACAAGAGATAGAGCTACAATTCTGCAAGACTGGAGAACAACAGGCAGACACATTTACAAAAGTACTTACACGAGAATGGTTCATGGCACTACGCGATAAGATCAGAGTTACAACATTGAGCATTAAGGAGGAGTATTAAAAATAAATTAACGCTCAATGTTAATGAAGAATCTAGAAGGTTTCGGAAGGTTTATGAGATGTGTGAAATTTTCTAGAGATATGTTGAAGACTCTTGAGATATTTGGAACTCAAAGGAGAAGACTAAAACATTGTAGATAAGAGTAGAGAAATCTAAGATATTTACATAGAATATTCTAGGTACCTTAGATATTTTGGTAGAGTTTTCTAGAGACTCATTTGTAGCCATTGGATCAAATTAATCCTAGCCATCCATTGAGGAGGTGGAGTAGTATAAATACCACCCCATGACATTCATTTTCAACCATCCAAAAACCAAGCAAGCAAATCAAGATATACAACAATACCCACTCACTTCCATCACCACATCTGTACAAGATTTCATATCAATAAAATAATATTTAATTAAAAAGTGAAAAACCATCACCTATCCCTACTTTATATATAAAAGCTTTGTTTACTTCACCAATGACCTAATCTCTATGGAGAAATAGCTTACTAGCATACAATAATTTTTCCTCCATTGTCATTTTGTTTGGGTTAAAATTATTTTCTCCTTTGATTTTTTACAAGAAGGTGAATGTTGGACCCATGCTTAGCGTGGACCTTGCTCTTTTAGTTCATATATAAACTAGGATGGTGATGGTCCATGCTAGCATGACCCCAATGTTATAAAAGATAAAATTATTACTCTCTTCGTTTCATTTTATTTAATCTATTTTTCTTTTTAATTAGTTGTTTTAGAAAGTATGTTTTTTTAACAACTATTTAATTTATACGTTCAGTGAATATTTAAAACCACAAAATGGAAATGCATTTTGGTATGTTGGACATTTTTTGGACATCTGATATATCTTTAATTTAAGACTATATATATTTTTTAATTGTCTTAAACTCTAAAATAGGCCAAATAAATTGAGACAAAAGGAGCACTTTATTTTGATAGAGTATAAAATATCTAAGAAGAAAATGAACAAATCAGGCATTATTATTTCAAGAAAGATAAGACGGAGAAATCGTAAATATGAGTAATAGCAAATATTATATTAGCTTTCAAAACACAACTATACATGAAACTAATTGTACATATACACCTAATGACTATTGTTATAAACATTTTCAAGTATATAAGAATCAATGAGATTATTGTAAGATACTCAATTCTATAGAAGATGACAGAAAATTTACAAATTGAATATTACAGTTGTAAATTCCTTAAGTACTAACATGACAAAATCGGTAAACAAGATCCTTATATAAGAGATTGTCTCTTATAATATCTATTATAATAGACTAATGATTCCAGTCAAATAAAATTTGTCCAATACAGTGCACACTGAAAGTGGATCAAAATGAAAGGCATTCTTCCAAATTGGAGTAAAATAAAAGAAAATTTTACTACATCTTGCAATATATGACACAATAATGTGCAAAATAATGACGTAGTTGGCTAGTTGCAAGATTTTTCTATGTCTAATTTAGTATGGTCAGTCTGGAGCAGCTCAAACTACCAACTACTTGATATAGAGTATCAATATATTATGGCTATTGTAGAAAGAATAATCACCAAACATTGCAAATAAGAACTATAAAAGCCCGAAGAATGAATATATGCTATACTCTGGACAAGATTAAGTTTGTGTCAAGATCCAAACTTAGGGCATAGTCATGACACGACATATGTGTCACCCGAAAGCGCTCACCCAAGCCTCTTTATCATATCATAGACATACATAAGGAAAATAAGCAATCATAATAGTAAGCACACAGAAACATAGTTTCATACAAGTTAAGTGTAGGAGTCAATTCTTCCTATTAAAGAGAATTACATCAACATAGGTCCAAAAAATGCCTCTACATCATAGATCTTGGCAGGGTCTAGAATATGCTACTAGCGCACCCTCAATATAAGAAAAGTACAAAAGTCTTAACAACATCAACATAAGCAAGAACATAAAGGGCTTGTCCCCAAAGTATGAAAATTCACCAAATCTTCAATAGCAAATACCAAAAACTAACCAGGAAAGTGAGGAGTGATATAATCGACCGTCTCTACATGGTGATATCATGTAGGCAAAGAGTATGTGCTAGTACATAAAAATGTACTAAGTATGTAAGCATGCAATGCATCAATGAACATCATACATAATACCAATATGCATAGACATGTCAATAGAGTAGGGACAAGATATGAATGATCAATGTATCATTAAAATCATGGATGAAAGTATCATAAAACATATCATAGCCTCGTACACATACATATGTGCGAATAAGACCACAACCGATAATAAGATCATGTTGATTGTTAGATGAAATCCTGATGTAGCACGGTGAGAACCACATGTATATAAAGACCTCACCTTATAGGCTCTATCCTAGCACAATGAGTGTCACATCACAAAGCTATATGGATTTATTAGCTAGTCTTATAGGTACATGATCATAAACCTATGGTGGCACATAGTTATGGGACAATGGAATCTACCAAGATCCTCTCGATGCTAAGTCATATTCCACAGAATACATAATCATGCATTATACAAAGATTATCATAATTCATACTTTATCAAAATTCTACTTTCATATTTTGTAAAATATGTACCATGACCTCATGAATTCATATCATATCAGATCATAGGAATTGTCCATCTATATAAATTTGCACATGGTGTGGGTATACTCCCCATCTTATCACCATCTCATGAGCATTAGTTCTTAGGTCAACCTCATCATCATTATAATCATCAAAATATGCTTTCATACGTAGAATCATATTTATGAGACCATAGCTTAGTCATAGGAAATTAGGCATAACATAGGTTCATAGTTAATTGAACCAAAATCATGTAAAATCATGCAATTTGACTGAGTAAATAGATCATAATTGAATAATAATTCATGCAATTAGATGAGAATTGAACAAGACTAATTATGAAATCATGAGCTCTAACATGTCTTGAGAGAATTCAAGGAAGATCATAAATTTTATGCAATTGACATGAATTCACCTTAGAATTGATCAATAGACATAATCTAAATCATAATTGAAGAAATTGAGTAGAACTTGAGAAAACCCATAAAATTCACATACTTGAAATTAGGTAAAAATGGAGAATTTAGAAGGAGCTTCATAGAAGAAAGAATTCTACGGATGAAAGTTCACATACCTTAATTATTTGCTTAAGAATTTGAAGAGAAATAAAAAGTTTGGATTGGTCTTTAATGGAGTCCTTACTTGATGGAGAAGAAAGCATTTGGGAGTGATTTCTAGTGAGAGAATTTTTTTAGTGAGTGGATTGATGAATAATGAAGTCAACTTGGGGGATCAAGGGCAATTTATAGAGTGAGTTTTGGTCCTAAAAATTTGTCCAAATTCATTTAATGGTGGTTAGAAAAAAGTCCAACACGGTTACAATTAAAATTAAAATTGCCCAGAAGAATTTGAATCATCCTGGAACACTAGTGTGACATAGACTAGTTCCTGCAAGGTCATTTTCGCTCTAAGTTTAATTTTTTCCTATTTTGGTCCTACAATGAGTTCAGGTCACTTTTATACTAAAATGAATCCTCTCCTCAACACAGAGAGGTCGCAGATGCTTTTGGAAATGCAAAATTTCATGAAAAAATATTTTCGATACCTAAAAATCGAATGAGATCACTTTTTCACACAATTTTACCTCCAGATCTATAATCCGGCCTCAAATTTTTCAAAAAGAGTACGAATGATGCGTTATGCAATGCATAGTTCATAAGGTCATTTTATGTTGTAATATCTCCCCCTTGGAACCATTCATCCTCAAATAGAATCAAGATCAACTTGAGTAGAGTAGAGTGTGTAACTAACAACGCATCATGAATTCTATAATTCCACTTTAAAACATCTTTTAGAAATCATTTTTGTGAGTATGCATGCATGTAATATGACATAGAGAGATTGACACATAGGAATTGGAAAGGATTTAGCATGATTAACTAGGTACTTTAGACTTGAGTAGAAGGAAATAGGTAAGGATATTGTTTCATCATGTCTACCTCTGCTTCCTATGTTGCACTTTCGCCTTGTTGATTTCTCCTAAAAAACTTTGACGGATGCAACTTCTTTTTCAATCTTTTAACTTGTCAATCCAAAATATCCGCCAAAACTTCTTTATAGGTCAAATTCTCCTCAATACTCATGTCCTTCAAGGGTACAATAACATTCACATTATCAACACATTTCCTCAACATTGACACATGGATATCAAATGGACCATAGCCAATTCTGTTGGCAATTCCAACTTATAAACCACCTTACCAATTGTCTCCAAGACCCTATAAGGTCCTATATATCTAGGACTCAATTGCTCTTCTTACTAAAACACATTATACCTTTCATGGGAGATACTCTGAGATAGACTCATTCATCCATATCAAATTCAAGATCCCTCTTCCTAACATCCAAATATGACTTTGGGCGGTTTTCAACCTCTTCCTTATAAGTCTCACTTTCTCAATACCCTCAAGCACCAAATTGGGACCAACTAATTATATCTCACCAACTTCGAACCATCCTATCAGAGACCTACATCTTCGTCCATATATAGCCGCAAAAGGTCCCATTTCAATACCTGAGTGATAACTATTATTGTATCCAAATTCAATCAAAGGTAGATGATCATCCTAATTTCCTTTGAAGTCAAGTACACATGTCCTTAACATATCTTCTAATGTTTGAATTATTCTCTCGGCTTGCCTATCCATTTGGGAATGAAATGTGGTGCTTAACTTCACCTTGGTACCAAGACCCCTTTGAAAGGACTTCCAAAAATACGAAGTGAATTGAGAACCACAATCCGAAATTATAGACAAGGGCATACTATGAAGTCTTATAAACTCCCTAATATATATCTTAGCATAATCCTTGACACTATAAGATGTCTTAACCAATAGAAAATGGGGTGATTTCATCATCCTATCCAGTATCACCCAAATTGAGTAATGTTGCTTCTTTGCATGAGGTAAATCTGTCACAAAATTCATATTTACAGCTTTTCATGTCCACATAGACATAATCATGCATTATACAAAGATTATCATAATTCATACTTTATCAAAATTCTACTTTCATATTTTGTAAAATATGTACCATGACCTCATGAATAGACCTCCCGATATTTGGTGTTCAACCTTCACTTGTTGGTAATTTGGGCATTTCACCGCAAACTTAGCTATAATTTTCTTTATGCCATTTCACTAATAAACTTCTCTCAAGTCTCCATACATTTTGGTGTATCCGAGATAAATAGAATACCGTGAGTTATGGGCTTCACTCAATATCATCCCCCTTAGGCTATCAATATTTGGAACACACAATCGACCTTAATAATGAAGTACCCCATCTCCCCTTTGTGAGAAAACTTCAACCTTCTTATCAACCACTAGCTTCTTTAATTCCACTAAAGTTGGATCCATGTCTTGCGCTGCCTTGACCTTATCTATTAATGATGATTCTGCTCTATTGTGCATAAGAATATTACCTAATTGGGAATCTTTCAACCTTACGTCCAAACGGGCTAACCAGTGTACATCCTTAATTAACTCCTTTCTTTCATTCTTAATATGGGTGGCACTTCCCATAGACACCCTACTAAGAGCATCTGCCATAATATTTACCTTGCCCAAATGATACAACACACTCATATCATAGTCCTTAAGCATTTCTAGCCATTTTATTTGCCTAAGGTTCAAGTCTTTTTGGCTAAACATATATTGCAAGCTCATATGGTCGGTAACTATATCAACATGAACCCCATAAAGATAGTGAAGCCATATTTTTTATGCAAATACAATCACCACCAATTTAAGATCATGCATTGGATATTTCCGCTCTTGCACCTTTAGTTGCCTTGAAGCGTATCTTATAACTCTACCATATTGCATCAACACACAACCTAGTCCCACAGGTGAGACATCATAATAAATAACAAATCCATCCGAACTTTTTAGTAATGTCAAAATAGGGACTGAAGTAAGGCGGTTCTTCAATATTTGAAAATTTTTCTCGTATTTATCTGACTATTGAAACTTTACCTTCTTTTGGGTCAACCTAGTCAAAGGTGATGCAATAGAAAAGAATCCTTTAATAAATCTTTTATAGTATCTGGACAAACCTATGAAACTCCTAATATCCAAGGGAGATAATGGCTAGCCAATTCCTTTCCACGTTTATTTTCTTTGGGTCAACCATAACACCATCATTGGACACAATGTGACCAAGGAACGCCACATCCCTCAACCAAAATTCATACTTGCTAAATTTAGCAAATAGTTGCTTATCTCTCAAGGTTTGCAACACAATTCTCAAGTAAGTCCTATCTTCCTCTTCACTCCGAGAGTAAATCAATATATCATCAATAAAAACTACCACAAACATGTCTAGATAGGGCTTGAATATTCAATTAATCAAAGATGACAGGAGAATTTGTCAATCCAAACAACATAACCAAAAATTCAAAATGTTCCTACCTTGGCTGAAATGCCATCTTGGGAATATCACTCTCCTTCACCCTCAATTGGTGATATCCGGACCAAAGGTCAATATTGGAGAAATAGCTTGCACCTTGTAATTGATCAAATAGGTCACCAATCCTTGGAAGTGGATACTTTTTTTAATAGTCACCTTATTCAATTGTCGATAACCACACACATCCAAAGTGAACCATCCTTCTTTCTTACAAACAATACAAACGTACCTTATGGAGCCACACTAGGCCTTATAAAATCGTTGTCAAGAGAATCCCTCAATTGTTTCTTCAATTTCTTCAACTCCATCGGGGCTACTTGATATTGAAGTATAGAAATTGGTTGAGTATAGACTAGGAAATCAATGCCAAAGTCAATTTCTTTTTCGAGAAGAATACTAGGAAATTCATTAGGAAAGATATCGAGGAATTCATTAACTATAGTAACCGAATCAAGAGTAGGAACTTCGAACTCCACATCCCTTACCCAGACAACATGATATATGCATCCCTTAGAAATCATTTTTCTAGTATTCATATAGGAGATGAACTTACCCTTGAATACCTTTCAATACCTGAGTGATAACTATTATTGTATCCAAATTCAATCAAAGGTAGATGATCATCCTAATTTCCTTTGAAGTCAAGTACACATGTCCTTAACATATCTAGAATAGGTTCATTAGGGATTGGAATTTGACCTGACGGGTTCCACAATCAATTGAAGCATATGATGTATGCAACCAATCCATAGCAAGAATAATATCAAAATCGATCATGTCAAGCTTAAAAAGATCACATGGAAAGATTTTATGCACACGGGATAATTTTTATAGAATTACTTTGTTAAAATTGACTCACTAACTAGAGTATTGACCGAATATATCTCTATCAAGATTCTGGGAGACATCAAATTTTATGGCAAGATATAGAGTGATAAAAGACATATTTGCACCAGGATAAACTAAAGCATATGCATCCAAATCAAATACCCTTAATGTACCCATAACTACATGGGAGGACTCCTCCACTTCTTGCCTAATATGAAGTGCATAAAATTGGTTGCTGCGAGGTCCACCTCCTTGAGCTTAGGAAACTTGTTGCACTTGCCCTCTTTAAGCTACTTGACCTTTTGGACACCCCTCTTTCCTTTTAGTAGCAATATTAGGATACTAAAAAATCTTGTGCCCCATCTAAAACAAGTAACCGTGCCCCTCAAGGAATAATCAATATGGTTCCTCTCACACTTGGAAAACCTAAGAGGAATAACACCACCACACTTAACAACATCACCTAGAACCTTAGGGGTAGGCAACTTATCCCTAGAAAATACTTTATTAGCACCCTTAGATGACCCTTGGCCTTGTGGGAAACAGCCACCACTGGGATTGGCATGTGGAAAACCACCATCAAAATGAGCCCTCTTGGACTTCCTGATATTCATCCTTTGAAGCTGCTCACTCTCTATTTATTCATCATGAGTCATAAGTCAAGAAATTGGAACGCCCCAAAAATGTGCTTCGGGAATGCCCATAATTGTAATTTTCATATATCTCAAAATTCATTCGTGATATCAAAAATTAGATTTCATATTCTTGATCAGGGGGCAAAATTGAGTAGATAATGGGTATAACCAAGATTTTAGAAGGTCCGTAGTGAAAATTAATTTTCATAAAATTTTTTAAGACAAAAGTTGTCCATGATGGCTCCGCGACGTGGACCTATCGTGTAGCAGTGTTATCACTTCTTTATTTTCTCTATTTTGGCCAAGGGCATTGGGGTCATAGCCCCATACCCCCTTATTCATGAAAACACCTATACTTAGCCATTTTTCAACTTTATATCACTTAAGACCCTTTCAAAACCCTCTTCAACTTGCCCTGTAGACATCATCAACACACTCTTATGGATCTTTGTCCACCTCAGTACTATAGAAGTCTGGGAGTTCATCCTAGCAAATCAACTTGCCCAAGGTATGTGGGTTTCATCCATTGGGTCCTTTCACCCATGGAGTCCAACCTTTCTATTTTATGAAAATTGTATGATTGCAAGTTGTATTTCTTATGGGTATCTACTACTATGAAATATGAGCATAAAATATATTGGGGTCTTATCAAATATTGTTGATTATGCATGAATATCTATTTTATGCTTATACTATAATTTAATCTTGTCTATTGAGACTATACATGATTCAAACTATGAGATCTATGAACTATTGTGAAGTTTTGATATGATCTACATTTACCCATGATGGAGTTCTACCATGACATTGGTGGGTTGATTTATATGACTTTACGATGCATTGATATCTCTATTACATGATCCATACTCTTGCATTTTGCATGATTTGAACATGTGTCCATATATGCCCACTACGTGTTTGATAAAATGACTTGACAAGAATTCTCAAGTTTTCCTATGACCTATTGTATGATTTTTACAAGTCTTGATTGTTGATGAGTTATTGAGTTCTTATGCTAAGGTTTATTCTCTTGTGAATTGTGAGGCCTACTAGAAGGGGTTATGAACTATGTTATATACCTTACCCTCTAGTACAAGGCCAATTTCTACATGAAGGGGTTATGAACTATGTTGTATACTTTACCCTCATGTACGATTTGATGTTATGCAATATCTTATACTCATATGAAGGGGTTATGAACTATGTGGTATGCCTCACCCTTATATGTGATTCAATATTATGTATTATCTTATGCTTACATGTAGGGGTTATGACCTATGCTATCTTTCTACCCTCATATACTATTCACTATCTCATGCTTACATGTAGGGATTATGACCTATGCTACTTCTCTACCCTCGTGTACTACCCATTACCTACTAGAAGGGGTTATGACTTATGTTATAACCCTCACCCTCTAGTACATGGTAGTTGGAAGATCCATTTATGTTACTTTATAGTGTTAAACAAGATATACAAGTATGATTATTCTTAAGCATGTTTCATCGTACGCAATGATTAACATGGCATATTGAGCTTATGTTCATTGAATATGATTAAGTATCTCGTTATTAAGGCTTATGATTCTTGTTGCATTTCATCCCGTATACTTAGTACATTTAAACATACTAACGTATACTTTATGCCTATATGATATTACCATCTAGGGATCGGAGCTCCCTCAACCATCTTCCACGTGGCTAGTTGGTTCTTATGAAGAAGCTAGTTGGTGAGTCCTCAATTCCGAGAGTGATAGCTATTCTCATTCATGCTTTATAGATTCTTATTTTTATGTTGGATACTTATTAAATAAGGGTGAGCTTGGAAAGTGTCTTGTCCCCTGCTCCATTCAATGTTAGAGGTGTCGTTGGATATTATGTCATGGTTTAATTATGTTATTGAAGCTTGACTCTTCTTACTCTATTATTATTATGAATGGTTTCCTTTAGTCCCTTTCCCTTTTCATTTATTTAACTTTTGTGTTTCTTTAATTTGCTTTCGCAACTATGGATATGTACACGATATGCTAAGAGGCTTGTTGGGTTGTCTTTGGGATTCCTGTTCGTCGTGTCACTTCTAGGCCCTAGGCTTGGGTCGTGACAGAAATATCCATATCTCTAATAAGTATTGCCATCTTACATTCCATCTTTCTCTAAATCAACGCACTCGAAATGAACTTATTCACTAGGATTGGCCACTAAGAAAGGAGCATACTTCGACAACTTTGTGGGCTTAAGGGCACACTCCTTCACACTCATACCAGCTGTTTCAATTCATAAACAATTTTGGCTTTCCTTATTTTAAGGGGAAAGAAGCGATCAAGAAAAATGGCCTTGATGACCTCCCAACCAATAGGCCATTCCTTATCATTCCTCTCAAATTTCCATTGCGTGAACCAAACTTGAGAAACTCCTTTAAGTTGGTAAACCGCCAACTCCACCTTCTCCTCGAAAGATACCCCTATAATCACCACCAACTTGTAGACATCATCAACACACTCTTATGGATCTTTGTCCACCTCAGTACTATAGAAGTCTGGGAGTTCATCCTAGCAAACTCTCTCAACCTAGAATCCGAATTAGGAGTCATTAGAGAAGAAACAAGTTGAGACAACATAGTAATAGCGACCCTAAACTCCGTATTGGTCACTTGGTCTGCTTGAGGGTCTTGAGGAACTTAGGGAGCCGGAGGAGTTTGTCCTCATTAGCATTGACTCCTCAAGGGAATGGTGCACATGTGGAGGCATTCTCTACAAATTTTAAAGGACAAACATTATAGGTAAGGAGTCTTAGAACACATCTTAAGGCACAAACATAGATTATAAAGAAGTGAAGATTTTCTAAACATCTCATAGACTCCTATTCGTGAATGGCGCGCTTCATACCTATGAATAAGACTCTACTAGATGCGGCATGTTGGACTCCCTAGGATGTTTTCAAACCTTGTGTTTTGGTACCAAGCTTGTCATGACCTGAACCTAGGGCATAGCCGTGACATAGAAAATATGACATCAAAAGACTCCCCACCAAGCCTCTTGATTATATCATAACCATACATAAGTAAATAAGTAATCACAAGAATAAGCACATAGAAACATAGTTTCATACAAGCTAAGCATAAGAGTGACTCTTCCTATTAAAGGGACTTATATCAACATAGGTCCAAAATATACCTCTATATCATAGATCTTGGTGGGGTCTAGAATATGCTATTAGCTAATCCTCAGATAAGAAAAGTATAAAAGTCTTGACGACATCAACATAAGCAAAAACATAAAGGCCTTGTTCCTGAAGCATGGGAACTTACCAATCTTCAATAGCAAATGTCAAAAGCTAGCCACGAAAGTGAGGAGTGATATCATTTCCATCCCTACATGGTGACATCATCTAAGCAAAGAGTATGTATTAGTATATTGGAATATACTAAGTATGTAAGCATGCAATGCATCAATGAACATCATACATAATAGTAATATGCATAGGCTCTATCCTAGTATGATGAGTAGGGAGAAGATATGAATGATCAATGCATATTAAAATCATGGATAAAAGCATCATAAAATATCTCATAGCCTAGTAGACATACATATGTGGGAATAAGATCATAATCGATAATAAGAGCATGTGGACTATTACATGAAATCTCGATGTTCCCTCTACACTAAGAAAAAGAGGAGTCTACTTTGCCCAAGTAGACTCGACCCTCATCTTATAGGCTCTATCCTAGCATGGTGAGAACCATATGTACATAAAGACTCCACCCTATAGGCTCTATCCTAGTATGATGAGTGTCACAAGTATAAGTAAAGACCCTACCCTTTAGGCTCTATCCTAGCACGATGAGTGTCACATCGTGAAGCTATATAGATTAATTAACTAGTCTTATAGGCACATGATCATAAACATACGGTGGCACGTAGTTATGGGATAATAGAATCTACTAAGTTCCTCGTGGTACTAAGTCATATCCCACAAAATATATAATCACGCATTATATAGACATCATCATCATTCAAACGTTATCAAACTCATACTTTCATAGTTTGTAAAATAAGTGTCATGACCTCATGAAATATCATAGGAATAGTCCATCCACATAACTTTGGATATAGTATGGGTTATACTACCCATCTTATCATCATCTTATGAGCATTAGGGTCTTAGGTCACCCACATCGCCATTATCATTATCAAAACATATTTTCATATTTAGAATCATATTTATGAAACCATAGCTTAGTCATAAAAAATTAGGCATAACATGGATTCATAGACAACTAAACCAAAATCATGTAAAATTATGCAATTTGATAGTAGTCCATGCTTAATTGAGTAAATAGATCATAATTGAATAATAGTTCATACAATTGGATGAGAATTCAATAAGATGTATTATGAAATCATGACTCTAACTTGACTTGAGAGAATTCATAAAGGATCATAAATTTCATACAATTGATATGAATTCACCTTAGAATTGATCAATATACATAATCTAAATCATAATTGAAGAAATTGAGTAGAAGTTGAGAAGGCCCATAAAATTCACATACTTGAAATTAGGTAAAAGTCGAGAATTTAGAAGGAGCTTCAGAGAAGAAAGGATTATATGGATGAAAAGTCACATACCTTAAGTATTTGCCTTAGAATTTGAAGAGAAATGAAAAGCTTGATTTGGTCTTCAATATAGTCCTTACTTGATGGAAAAGAAAGCTTTTAAGAGTGATTTCTAGTGAGAGAATTTTTGTTGTGATGGATTGATGAATAATGGGGTTAATTTGGGGGGTGGGAGGGGAGGGTCAAGCGTAATTTATAGAGTGGAATTTGATCATAAAAACTATCCAAAAATTCTTTTAACGGCGGTTAGGAAAAAGTCTAAGGCGACTACACTTAAAATTTAAATTATTCAAAAAAATTTGAACTATCCTGAAACACTGGTGCGACGTGCACTTGTTCCCGCTTAGGTAGTTTTTGTGCGAAGTTCAATTTTCCCCTATTTTGACCTTGGATGAGTTTAGGTCATTTTTATACTAAAATGAATCCTCTCTGCGTGTAGAGAGGTCGCGAATGCTTCGGGAAATGCAAAATTTCATGAATATGTGAAGAGTATTCAAACCTTGAAGGATAAGCTTACATCCACTTCTATTTGACTTTGCCTGAAGGGTTAGGGGGGTTTGTTATCTATTGTTATGCTTCAGGAAGTGATTTGGGGTATGTTTTGATGCAAGGTAGCAAAGTCATTTCATGTGCTTCTAGGCAACTAAAAGTGCATGAGCATAATTATTCTACTCATGACCTTGAGCTAGCAGCCATGGTATTTGCTTTCAAAATATGGCATCATTATTTGTATGGGGTTTATATAGATCCAACCACAAGCGTCTTTTCAATATGTGTTCACCCAAAGAGATCTCATTTTGACACAAAGAAGGTATCTAGAACTCCTTAAGGATTATGATATGAGTGTGAATTATTACCTGGGCAAAGCTAATGTTGTGGCCAATGCCCTAAGTAGGGTACCCCATAGAGAGTATAGCCCATATTGTTGATAGGAAGAATGAGCTGACAAAGGAAGTTCATCGATTGGCTAGGTTGGAGGTTACATTGGGTAAAGCCAAAAGTGAAGGTATGGGGGTTTTAGATGGTTCCAAATCTTCCTTGGTTGAAGAGGTCAAATTAAAGCAAGTCCGTGACTCCACTTTGTTAGAATTGAAGGCGTTGGCAAAAGAGGGTAAGATTGAGGTATTCTCCCAAGGGGGAGATGGTATCCTTAGACACCAAAGGTAGGTTGTTTGTGCCAAATGTTGATGGGTTAAGGGACTTGATTTTGCAAAAGGCTCATAATTCATCCTGTTCCATTTACCCCAGTTCTACAAAGATGTATAGGGATTCGAGGGAGGTATATTGGTAGGGTGGTATGAAAAGAGACAATGCAAAGTTTATATCTCAATGTCACAATTTTCAACAAGTCAAAATTGAACATCAAAGGTCGGGTGGCCTAGCCCAAGACATAGAGATTCCTACTTGAAAGTGGGAAGAGATCAACATGAATTTTGTAGTTGGTTTGCCTAATGTGACACCCCATAATTTTATGCTCTAATATATCCATTTTTCAAGTCTCATTTGGTTAGGTTGGGGGTGTATTAGGTTCATAGGAGACTCCTAGTATCTAAACGAGTTCAAGACTTCCCTAAAAGTTGAGTTTTGGGTGATGGTTCATAAAAGGGTCAACTTTAAACTAGCATAACTTATAGCACAATTAAAACAGGGTGACCCACAACATGTAAAATGAAATCCCTTTGAGTTAGCTTCGCAACACACTTGGTTTCACCTCATTTCAAATTCAGATGAATGAGTTATAACAATTTTCGTGAGACCCTCCCGTGCAGTGAAACCACACGGGCAGCTTGACGGCCAATGTGCCCTTGGATGGGCCGTCGGGATCACTTGGGATTGGAAAGGGCCATTTTTAGCCTAAGAAAGGTGACACAGCCAATGGAACGAGCCGTATGGCTTGCCACTGACCGTGTGGAGGGGTCACAAGGTGTGTCAAGGAGGCTTGTGAGGCATGGGAAAAAAATGTGGCTAAGAGTGGTGCCACGGGCACCCTTGACGGGCCGTTTAAAGGGGGACGGCTAATGTGGCCTGGGCATGAGATGACCTAGCCACATTTTTGCAACCAAGTGTGGTGCAACGGACCATCAAACAGACCGTGAAGCATCACACGGCCCGTGAGGTGGTCCGTCAAAGTGACGAGACATCAATTTTTTCAAGTTTCCCAAACTTCCATTTTTTTTCTCTAAGGCACTTCACACAGGCACTCCACACGACCCGTGGAGTACCACACGACCAGTCAAGTATCCAGTGAGATGAAACTTTGCCAATTTTTCCTTCCATCCATCCACTAATAGCGTCGTCGTAAAATTTAATTACTCTAATGCCCTTTTTAGACTTCCAATACTATCTTAACCTTCCTAAAAGACATAAATAATATTCTAGAGGATCAAACTCATTACTCTCATCTCAAATACACTCTGAATTCTTTTATAAGCCTCCATCAAGACCCCAATACCAATTTCAAGGAAACTCAAGAACAAGTTTAGATTCTAAGACCCACTTCTAAGCTTCCACTCTTTCTCAACTCAATTTCAAGGAATTTAAAGTCTAAGGTATATGGGTTTTATCCATGGGTACCTTTCACCCATGGATTCCAACCCTTCTTTTTCATGAAAATTGCATGTGTTCAAGATGTATTACTTATGGGTATTACTTAATATGAATTATGATTACAAATTATGTTGGATTTTTAATGAAATGTTGATTAGAAACACATGTCTATTATTTCAAGATTATACTATGAGATGGTTTATCTATTCTGACTATGCATGTTTTGGGGTATTACACTATATAAATCTCATGTTTCTAAGTTGATTTTACTTATGAGTCTTCTATTATGAATTTGACTATAATCTATCTTGGGATTTCATGAAAGTGTGATTGTTTTAGCATGTTTTGAGCTATGAATCTAGGGACTATTATGAGATTTGATGATGGATTTTAATGTATATTGCATGATGGTATTACCAAGTGTTGGTGGCTATTTTACTTCAAGATTTCTTGCACAATTTCACTCTTGAATTGCATGGTTTTACACTAGCATTACACACCCTCTAAGTGTTTGATAAAATGTCTGGATGTGGTTTCTTGAGGAGTTGAAGGTCCAAAGTATGAAATATGATATGATTGACTATATGACGATGAAGTGAGCTTATGTACATGATATACTCTATATAAAAGTGTTGCATTAGACTATGCCCAATCCGGGGGGTCTAAGAACTCAGATAACTAAGATAGGGGTTTGTACTCATCAACCGAGAGAAGAGTTCGTACTTCTCCACTAGGTATAGGGTGGCATTATCACTAACCGAGATGGGAATTTATACTCATCAACCGAGGGAAGGGTTTGTACTTCTCCACCTAGGTGATGGGGCGACATTATCACTAACAACCAAGTTGGCAGTTTATACTCATCAACTAAGGGAAGGGTTAGTACTTCTCCACCTAGGTGATAGGGGGCATTATCATCAATCGAGTGAAGGGTTAGTACTTCACCAACTAAGTGATGGGGCGACATCATCACTAACCTACCAAAGGGTTTGTACTTTGGAAATCTAGCTTGTTCTATTCTACACATCTGATATCCTATATGAGCATGAGTTATTTAAATACGTTTTACTTGAGCATTGATCATACATACCATATTGTTATATGATGTTTATTGCCTATTGTTAAGCATTTTGATTATGATGTCTATCTCTTGTTGCATTGCGTCCTACATACTTAGTATATTCAAATGTACTAATGCTTACTCTTGCCTACATGATATCACCATGCAGGAACTGGAGTCCAAGTTGATCATCCTCCTCCACGTGGCTAGTTTGGTGCTACTTAAGCTAGTTAGGTGAGTCCTCCAATTCGGGGACCTTAGTCTATGCTCTCTTGTTATGTATTGAGCTACTCTTCCTTATGTTCTATTTATCTATGAGGGTGAGCCCGGTTGCTTTGTCTTAGCCCCCGCTCTTATCTATGTAGTAGAGGTGATCGTTGGACATGTTATATATCTATGATAAGAGTTTGACTCTTGTCTCTTGACTATGATATTGTACAAGCTTTTCCCTTAGCATTGTTTCCCTTTTCTTGCTCTTTAATGTTTTATGTGCTTCCATGACCAATGATGTGTAATGACAAGTTAAGAGGCTTATTTGGGGTTCCTTCAGATTTTCTATTTGCCATTTCACGTCTAGGCCCTAGGCTTGGGTCGTGACAAACTTGGTATCAGAGCACTAGGTTGATAGATCCTCAGAGTCCAACACACCACATCGATTAGAGTCCTATTCATGGTTGTGAAGTGCGCTATGACTATGAATAGGAGGCTATGAGATATTTTAGAAAATATTTTCCTTCTTCATGTTCTAAGTCATGCTATGGAGTTGTGGTAAGTTTTTTCCTCCCTAACGATTGCTCATTGCTAAAGAATAGAGGAAGATGGGCCCAAAATCCCGAGGAGCAACCTACCAATGGTGAACTTCGGGATGCTCTCACTATGGTTGCCCAAGTTGTGGCCAACCAAATCAATCAAAGGGCCCAAGACCCTCATGATACTAGCCCGGGAGCTAGGGTAAGAGACTTCATGAGGATGAATCCTCTGGTTTTCTATGGGTCAAAGGTGGATGAAGACCCACAAGAGTTCATTGATGAGGTCTACAAAATCTTAAATATCATGGGTGTTGGGCCGAATGAAAAGATGGAGTTGGCGGTATACCAACTCAAAGGGGTAGCCCAAATTTAGTATGATCAATAGAAGGAGGAGAAGGGAAATGATTATATGATACTTTGGGAGGAGTTCAAATTGGCTTTCCTTAAACGGTTTTTCCCTGTTGAGCTTAGGGAAGCAAAGTTGGTAGAGTTTAAGAACTTGAAACAAGGTGCTATGAGTATGAGGGAGTATGCCCCAAGTTTAATCAACTTTCAAAGTATGCTTCTCATTTGGTGGTCGATCCTAGATCTAGGATGAATAAATTAGTGATGGGGGTCTCCGACTTAGTGAGTGAAGAATGCCGGTCTGCCTTGCTAATTGGTGATATGGACTTGTCTCGGTTGATGATATATGCCGAACAAATAGAGGAGGAAAAGTTGAGGAAGAGGAGGGGCTATGAGGCCAAGAGGGCCCGTTTTCAGGGTAAGTTCCAAAAGGGTGTTAGATTACATCAAGGCTAAGGGCCTTATCGTGCCACTAATAGGGGGTTTGCCAATGACTTTTCCTAGGCCTCAAGGTGTTGGTGGTATGGCTCCTATGGATGTGTGTCCTAGATGCGAGAAGAGTTATAATGTCCCGTGTTTGAAAGGTTCCAATGCATGCTTTGGTTTTGGGGAGCTTGGTCACAAGAAGATAGATTGAAATCTTTGACTTTGATGTATATGCTTTGATTGATCTGGGTGCCACTCTCTCTTTTGTTAACCCTTTTGTTGCTAAAAAGTTCCATGTTGAGTCGGATTTGTTGCATGAGTCATATGAAGTGTCTACTCTTATCGGTGCATCTATTGTTACTAGGAAGGTATATAGGAATTATTCGATTTGCATCTTGTATAAAATCTTACCTTTTGATCTTGTTGAATTGGATATGGTTGATTTCGATGTTATTCTCGGGATGGATTGGTTGCATGCATATTATGATGCTATTGATTGTAGAACCCGTAGGGTCAAGTTTCAATTTCCAAATGAACCCGTCCTTGAGTGGGAGATTTAAGATGTGGTGGTCAAGGGTAGATTTATTTCATGCATTAAAGCCCGTAAGTTGATCTCTAAGGGGTGTCTTTACCATCTTGTAAGGGTTAAAGATGTGGAGTCCAAAGTCCCTTCCATAGAGTCGGTTCCAATTCTAAATGAGTTTCTTAATGTCTTCCCAAATGACCTTCCCGGTGTTCCTCCTAGAAGGGAGATAGATTTTGGCATAAATCTCCTTCCCGATACTCAAGCTATCTCCATTCCTCCTTACCGTATGGCCCTGGCAGAGTTGAAGGAGTTAAAAGAGCAATTGAAAGATTTGTTGGAGAAGGGATTTATTAGACCTAGTCAATCACCTTGGAGGCGCCGATGTTGTTTGTGAAAAAGAAGGATGGGTCACTTAGAATATGCATTGACTACCGGTAACTCAATAGGATCATTATAAAGAATAGATGTCCTCTTCTAACAATTGATGACTTGTTTGACCAATTGCAAGGGGCTGACTTTTTCTCTAAGATTGATTTTTGGTCTAGGTACCATCAAGTGAGGGTGAGGGAGTGTGATATTCCCAAGATGGCTTTTCGGACTAGATATGAGCATTATGAGTTTGTTGTGATGTCGTTTGGATTGACTAATGCACTGACTATCTTCATTGACCTATTGAATAGAGTCTTCAAACCCTACCTTTATTCCTTCGTTATGGTCTTCATTGATGATATTTTGATATATTCACATAGTAGGGAGGAGCACATGGGTCATTTGAGGGTTACTCCTCCATTGCTTCTCCTATGACAAAATTGACTCAAAAGAAGGTTAAGTGTATGTGGACCAATGAGTGTGAAAGGAGCTTTCAAACATTGAAATACAAGCTTGTGTCCACTCATATATTGTCACTACTGGATGGGCTTGAGGGATTTATTGTGTATTGTGATGCTTCTAGAGTGATTTTGGGTTGTGTGCTAATGCAAAATGATAAGTTCATATCCTATGCTTCTAGGCAACTCAAGATGCATGAAAAGAACTACCGCACTAATGATTTTGAATTGGCCGTCGTGGTGTTTGCATTAAAGATCTGGCGTCATTATTTGTATGCGGTGCATGTTGATGTGTCCACCAATTATAAGAGCCTCCAATATGTCTTCACTCAAAAAGATCTCAACTTAAGACAAAGAAGGTGGCTAGAACTTCTTAAGGACTATGACATGAGTGTGCACTACCATCTTGGAAAGGCAAATGTTATGGCAGATGCTTTAAGCCGGGTGTCTATGGGTAGCTTAGCTCATGTTGATGGTAGTGATAAAGAGATGGCAAGGGAAGTGCATAAATTGGCTAGGTTGGGGGTTAGGTTGGAAGAGGTTGGGAATGATGGTGTTATTATTATTGATGGGTCTAAATCTTTATCGGTTGATGAGGTGATAGCAAAACAAGATCTTGACTCCACCTTGCTTGAATTGAATGCCTTGGTAAAAGAGGACAAAGTAGAGGTTTTCTCCCAAAGGGGAGATGGGGCCCTTAGGTACCAAGGTAGGTTGTGTGTGCCTTGTATTGATAGTTTGAGGGAGAAGATCCTTGATGAGGCCTATAATTATTCTTATTCCATCCATCTCGGTTCCACCAAAATATATAGAGACTTGAGGGACGTGTATCGGTGGGGAGGCATGAAGCAGGACATTGCCAAATTCATTTTCGATTGCCATAGTTGTCAATAATTTAAAACCGAGCATCAAAGGTCGGGTGGCCTAACCCAAGACATAGAGAGTCCCACTTAGAAGTGAGAGGTGATTAATATGGATTTTGTGGTTGGGTTGCCCAAGACTAGAAAAGGTTTTGATTCCATTTGGGTGGTGGTTGATAGGATGACGAAATCGGCTCACTTTCTACCGGTTAAGACCACATATGGGGTTGAAGAGTATGCAAGATTGTACATCCATTAGTTAGTGAGGTTACATGGGGTTCCTTTGTCAATCACATCAGATCATAGTTCACTATTCACTTCACACTTTTGGAGGACAACTCAAACCCTTGAGGATATGCTTAGGTCATGTGTATTGGAATTGAGGGGTAGTTGGGATGACCATCTTCCTTTGATTGAGTTTGCCTACAACAATAGCTATCACTCTAGCATCAGTATGGCTCTTTTTGAGGCTCTTCATGGAAGGCATTGTAGATCACTGGTGGGTTGGTTTTAGGTTGGAGTGGTGGCTTTATTGGGACCTGATCTAGTTGTGGAGGCTCTTGAGAAGGTTAGGATGATTAGGGAGAGGTTGAAAACAGCCCAAAGTCGTCAAAAATCCTATGCCAATGTGAGAAGAAGAGACCTTAATTTCAAAGTAGGTGATTGGGTTTATTTGAAAGTTTTCCCAATGAAAGGTGTGGTCTGTTTTGGTAAAAAACGAAAGTTGAGTCCAAGATATGTTGGTCCTTATGAGGTGATGAAGAGGGTTGGCAAGGTAACTTATGAGTTAAAGTTGCCTAATGAAATGAATTTGGTTCATCCAATTTTCCATGTCTCTATGTTGAGAAAATGTGTATGTGATCCTAATGCCATTGTGCCTCTTGATGTGGTGGGTATTGTTGAGGATAACTTGATTTATGAGGAGGTACAAGTCGAAAGTACTACACAGGAGGCTGAAGCGGACATGCAAAAGCGATATCCTTATCTTTTCCACTCCACTCAAGCCTAAGGTACTAATCCTAGGTCCTCTATGTGATTTCAAGTCTTAAGTTTTGGCCTTAATCTATTACATGCATTCATGTTTATATGGGCAAGGTTTTATGGTAATTTTGATGTTCATGTTGAGACTTTTGAAAATCATGTTTAGATACATTTGTTGCATCCATTTTAGGTTAAAATCTTGATGGCTACCTTTCTTGTGTACGTTTATTTTACATTCGAGGAAGAATGTTCCCAAAGGAGAGATAGTGTGACACCCTGTAACTTTATGCTCTTATATATCCATGTTTCAAGCCTCATTTGGTTAGGTTGGGGGTATATTAGGTTCATGGGAGACTTCTGGTACTTATACGAGTTCAGGACTTCCCTATGAGTTAAATTTTGGGTGTTGGTTCATGCATAGGTCAACTTTAAACAACCATACCTTTCAGGAAACCTCGAACCAGATGTCACACAACATGTCAAATGAAAGCCCTTTGAGTTAGGTTTCCAACACACTTTGTTAGACCTCATTTCGAGTTCGTATTAAGGATTTATGACTATTTTCATGAGACCCTCCCGTGTTTTGTTGTTAC
>DF357616.1:114865-128426 GCA_000787875.1 Solanum virginianum
CCGAATCTGTAACCTTCATTAGCAACTTACTTCACAAAATTGAGGGGTGTTTTTAAGCCTATCAATAGTTTAGGGACGAAACTAATAATTAAGGGTGTATTTAAGATTAGTTTGCCAAGTTGAGGGGTGTTTTTAAGCCTATCAATAGTTTAGGGACGAAACTAATAATTAAGGGTGTATTTAAGATTAGTTTGCCAAGTTGAGGGGTGTTTTTAAGCCTATCAATAATTTAGGGACGAAACTAATAATTCGTGACAAGTTCGAGGGTGTTTTTAATACTTCTCTGTAAATATTATTATATTTTAACTTAATCCATTAAGTTGCTTACTTGGTTTCTCTTCTGTTATGTTCTCTTTTTAATTAGTTTTGACTTTCAATAGTTTTCTTCTCTTCTTCACATTATTTTAATCCTACAAATAAAATACACTATTTAACACAATTCATAAATTTTATGCTCAAAATGAATAAATAAAAATATTAGATATGAAATAAATAATATCTAAAAATATATATTTTTGACCTAATATCAAAGACCCTTGAGGATTTTTTATGCATAAGTTGTCTCTGTCTTCCAATTGCTTATTGTTTAAAAAAGAGTAACCATGAATATTATATTCCCTTAAAGGCCAAGAATTTATTCCTTAGATCAATAAATACGACTTATGAGAAATTTTAATTTTGAGATTTCTGATGGGCTTATATGAAATTGCTTGATTAAGGAGGAACGGTAAAAAATGACTTAAGATTAGCTGCCTCAATCAGACTTTATTAAGCATGATAACAATATGTCCAAATGTTTCTTCCTTGTAATTAGGCTGACACCTAGATCTGTATCACTACTAAGCTAAAACTATAATAATTGAAGAATAAAATAAAAAAATACGAAAAAAATTCAAAGGGTCCAGAGAGCAAAAATGTGCAAAATAAATATGTCATAATTTTTTGACAAAGAAAATACCTGCTAAAACGCAAAAGCCTAGTTGACAACTATACGAAAGAGATGGATAGAGTTTATTCTTACATTTTCTTTTATATTTGTATAATATAATAAGCAAAAAGAGAAGTGTGGCAGAGAAGAAACGTATAAATAATTATGTAATTGTTTACAAGTGTAGTGATATTTAATACCCATGTAGACTTAAAGCCACGTATAATGTTAGAAATTAAAAAGTTTAATATGGCCTTGATTGCATTTATAATGTCATAAAACATATATATTAAAACAGATCACTTCTAATATAATAAAAAAAATTATATAACTGGCAAAGAGAGAAGTGTGGCAAAGAAGACACATATAGCTAATTATGCAATTGTTTACAGGTGGAGTGATGTATAATATCCGCGTATAATTAAAGCCACGTATAATGTTAGAAATTTAAAAGTCCAATATATCCTTGATTGCATTTGTATTGTTATAAAACACATGTTGAAATAGATATTAGAAGAAAAAAAAATAGATAGAAAAGAAAAGAAGAACAAACAACCGGATCAAAATAAATTAATTAATAATTAATAAGCACCGTCAGAACCCATTCGGCTCGACTCTACTCTCCAAATACAAATGTTCCTTCTGCCGGAGCAGCAGTTTCGCTGCCGGAGATAGCAAAGAGACAGTTACCGGCATTTGCAAATTCACTGTTTTCTGATTTTTTTTAATTCAATGGAAAGCTTGCTACCGGTTAGTACTCTCCCCCTCACCTCTTTACTATGCAACGGTCACTTTGGTTTGATCGAAATTCAATTGCTTAATTTTTGCCCTTTTTTGTGTGTTTTGTCATTTGAACATCGTTCACTAATGCTTTTATTTGTATTACAATCGTGTTAGTATCGAGTTTTTACATGTGCAAAATTTTGTTTTCTGAAAGCAAATTGGGACCGAGGGGGTGGTTGATTGTAGAATTTTGTCCATTTGGAATAGTTAACATTATTTAGAAGGAACTAGGCTGCCAGGTGATGAAACCCTAGTTAAGTTTCGGTAGTGTCTAACTGGGGTGCTGGTTTTCTCATGATCCTCCTAAAACAATAAAGGGATTGAATCAAATTATACGCCTGGAATCTTTCTTATGTAGTCTGGGGTGCTGGCTGTCTTCTGTACATTGGTGCATTTCGGGTATTAATATGTTTATTGCTTCCTAGGTTCACATGTCACAGAATTGTTTAGTCTTCATCTTCTGGGAAATGAAAATTGCCAAAGGGTGTCCCATCTGTCTGATTGTATTCTAGTTTGGTTTGATACTGTTTTTTTTTTTAAAGGAGGCTTGATATTGTTAGGGTTGGCAATTGGAGGGGGGGCATAATGGGTCAAGACAATAAATGGGTCAAGACCCACCCAACTCGAATTTGCTTGAGTCAAAACGGATTGAGTAATGGGTTATAGAATAGGTCAAGACCCAATCCAATTCAATTTTTTAATAAGTTTTAATTATTTTATTTGTTCCTTTATTTTACTACCTAATAAAATTATGTTTTTCTTTATTATGGCTAATATATAATAATACCAAATTAAAAAAAAAGTTCTTTTAAAAATATTTTGACAAGATTTCTCTCGAGTCAATTTTTTTTTGTGAAACTGGTAAGGTTGTTTTCTCGAGTCAATTTGGATTGCATATCAACTCAATTTTAATCTGTTGAAATGGGTTGAGGTAATAAATAACCCGCCCAAACTTAAACGGGTTGGTGGAGTTGGGTTTGATTTTGCCACCCCTAGATACTACTTTTACAAATTTTGTTTTCATTCATGTTTATTATTTGTGCTTGCTATAGCTCGACACTGCAGTTCTGCTACACCAAAACCAAAAGCTCTCCCAAAAGCTAGAAGCTCAGAAGATTGAGATTGCGGTTCTTGAAGAAAAAATCACTGAATTGAGGGATAAACAGAAGCCATATGATAACACCCTATCTGTTATTCAGAAATCATGTGAAGAGGTATTTTATTTCATTCCAGCAGTTGAATGCTTATGCATGAAATTAACTGACATAGATTTGATCTCTCAATATGAGTACCATTAGTCTGGTCCTCAAAGTACACACAAATGGACAATTAGAAATGTGGATGGACATGTTTTTCCATGTCCTATGTAGTACTGTGTGTTTCTGAAATGGAACTTTTGACTTGCTTCTTTACTAGTTGGTTCGTGAATTGGAAGTATGTTCCATTCACGCAAAGGATCCGTTAAGACGTGGAAATGCAAGTAACCATCAGTCTTGTGCAGAAGGTGAGACATACTAATTTTTGTTTCTCATTACTCCCAAACTTCCTTTCCCTCTTTCTAAAAAGGAACATAATGTGATTGTGCAAAGAAAGGGTTAGCAAGGTTCTGATCAACAGTGGATAAGATGATATGGATGCTATCTAGATTTGTTAAAGAAGAAAAGTTTGATGTAACAGTCTGCAGCCTCCTAACTATTTATAACTAATAGCTATGATAAGTTGATAACTGACTTGTTTCATTGATGATTATTGAAAACTAATTTTAATATCTATTTTTTTTTTCTAATTATTTTTTTTAGTGTTACCAGCCTCAAAGAAAAAAAATTTCTTGTTTTTCCCCTCGGTAAGAAAATGAAGCAAAGATAATTAAACTCTATAGTACACTATTGGTAGTGTTAATTAGGTAAGGTAGTAGGTCATTATAGCCCTTGTCCATTAACCGGTGTCTCAAGTTGACATTATCCAGAAATCGGTAGTGATGGGTAGCACATTAAGCCTAAATAGAGGTGTGGTATGTTTAATCTTAAACTCCATTGCCTAACTACCTTGTTCTATCTTTTGTCTGTCTTCCGGAACTCTTGAAATAAATTGTGGGAAGTAATTAGTAATGTAGTGGAAAGAGATAGGATTCTATAGCTTAAGGTTGTTTTTTGCCTCCCAATAAGCTCTTAAGGTTTGGTGTTGGTTTCCAAGAGCAGTTGCCAAACTCTAATGGCTTGTTTAGAGAGTATGGTACAGAACATTCTCAGACATTGAACACCAGGGTAAATTGTGCATTTTTTGTGCTTTTGTGTTTTTGTGTTCTTTTTGCTTTCTAGCAAATATTGTCTTGTTCTCTGCACACACTGTTAAATTGTGTGTCCTGTCTATCTAATCAGTTCATAATATTGTTGATGGACCTCGAGATAATTGTATATAGACCTTTTGTTATGTTACCTTGAATACTAATTTGGTAACAGTGCTTTTTCTGTGGTTCTATTTTTCTAAGGCTGTTCCCATACATACTGTTATCGTAGGATAGGTTTATTCTGAAGATTCTTATCTGTCTAGCATAGTTGTGTTATTTGGTTGTCCTAGTAAACGACAAAAAATGGAGCTATAGGTTTCTGAAATTGGATCAATTTTGTTTCTCTCATATATAATTGTATCATCATGTTGGTAGATGGTTCTATCTATGCGCGCGAGGATTCTTTCTTAAGTTGCCTTTTACGAACTGGGGCAACTGAAAGCAGCTCTTTTGTTAACTCCCAAACAGAATATGAACACAAGAAAATGGATGATCAAAAGATCATGAAAATATTCTGGAATATAGTATCCACTGTAGATGACATTTGGCAAATGAAGGACAGGTTGTGTGCATCAGTTCTCGAGGTGCTTCCTGAAGATGGTAAGTAGTTCTCTAATGTTTTATCTTCAATTTAAATGATACGGCCTTATTCCTTCATTTTTAATTTATTTTACTTTTTGCTCTGTAGGATCATGCCTCCAGGAGTCATCGAATGATTTGCAGATAGGAGTTAAAAATCTCATACAGATGATAAATGAACTTCATTTGAAGCATCGATCCCTGGCTGGTGCATTGCAGAATCATAGAGATACTGATGCTAAGAACAAAGCTGAGCTCAAGTGTTTACGAGGTAACTCCTTATTCTTGAGTCAAGTTAATGGTAAATATTTTGACATCTCATTATTGGAGAACTCAAAGTACTCTTAGGTTTGAGCCATTACTTTGTAGTTGGTCATGTTGGTGCCAACTTGTTTAATTTAGTCAATACTGTTTACCCAAGCATATTGCTTTGTTGATGTTTGAACTTATAAATGTTTCTTTTTACCGGCAGAATTCTGGTCACCCTGGCTTGGTTGTTGTAACTAGCACTTTTTTTCTCCTATTGTATAGTTATTCCGGTACGGTTGTAGTGTATAGACTGAACTTTCCTTTATCATTAAAGCATGATTTCAGAAAATTCTGCAAAAAAAGATGCATAGCTAGTGAAAACTGCAACCTCACAAAAAGCACACGACTAATTGTCCTTTCCAATATGGCCTTAGATTATTCTTGTGAAGTTTTTCAAGCGTCATTTTAAAATTTAATGTATACTATATTAAAAGCATGAAGACCTTATAAATGTTGTTTGAACTTTTTACCCCTCATTTAAACTCCTCTTTGGACAAGATAGTCTTTTTACCTTTTTTTCTAATTATTTATTATTATTTAATAATATTACAACAACAACATACCAGTGGAATCCCACAAGTGGGGTATGGGGAGGGTAGAATGTATGCATGCTTTACCACTACCTCATATAAGTAGAGAGGTTGTTTCCAGGATTATTTTAATAATATTAAATATATAAACATGATAAAAATTAAATGGAGAAGGTTTCCTTATTATGGTTAAATTCCTACACTAAGAATTTTTTTCAATTAAGTAGACTTGATCCAAAAAGAAAATAGTGTAAAAAAAGAACTTTCAATAATAATAATACTAAAGTTCAGAAAAAAAAAAAGAAAAAGAAAACGTCAGAATCTCCTCCCCCACTCTCAAAAAAAAAAGTCCCCAAAAATGAGGTTTAAAAACAGACCAAAAAAATAGGCAAAAACTTTCGAAAATAGACTTGATCCAAAAAAGATAGTCCAAAAAAAGATAATCCTCAGGGGTTGGCCTGGTGGTAATAGATTTAAGCCTTAGGGTTTGTTCCCTTTCAAGGTCTCAAGATCGAAACTCACTGGGTGCAAACAATTTCTGAAGGCCATTGGACTGGGTAAAACTTGAATTAACCGTGGTGCACTTGCGGGAAGCTCCTTGCCGAGGGCCTGTGCACCCCCGGGATTAGTCGGGGCTCTAAGAGACTCGGACACCTGGTGCAAATAAAAAAAATTAAAATAATAATAATTTCTTTTTTCTAAAAACAATAAGAAACGTTCCAGAACAAAAACAAATAAAAAGTTTAAAGAAAAAGATCTAAAAACTGTCCCAAAAATAGGCCCAAAAAAATGGAATAAAAGTATTATTTTCTACTAACAATTTACCTAATATTTAAGATTGAAACAAACTAATACACAAACATAAAGTTCTACAATCCAATGCTAATTCCAATTAACAATAACATTAAAACACATTATCTATATAAGGAGTAAATTTATATTCACGTCAAAGTAAAACACTTATACGGTGATGGATTTAGAGGTAATAATGTGTTGTTCATCGTTCATAATATTATATTGCGCTGATATGTATGTTGGTTGATAATTTGTCTGCATTTTTATTTACTTCAATTTTTGTTTGTATGTATGCATGCTTGGAAGGAATGTACGTGTTTATTTAAAAATTGAAGGAATTTTCAGAATACAACTCTACAACCAAGGAACTATAAATTGGTATCAATATAAATTATAGGTTGTATATCCAAGTTATTGAAACTAAGATGTTTGTTCTCTTGCTAGAAGTCTCAAATACAAGAAAATAAATGGTAAATAAATATTTTATTGTTTGAATTATATTGTAATACAAAATATTACCATATTAATTACAATTCATATAAAGGTAGATCTTCTTAATGCCTTTTAATGAAATCTACATACTTCATCAAAAAAAAAAAAAGTCAAGGTAGATGGAACGTGGATATGAATTTAAAAATCAATGATAAGTTAAGATATTCTCTCCCTTGAACACTAGAAGAACATAGAATTGATCAACATATGTGTTGTAGTGACGAGACGACTCTCATTCTTAATCAAAGGTCTTGCGTTCGAGCCCTAAGTAGGGAGAAAATCCTGTTGAGAGCTCTATCCCTAAATGAGTTCTATAGTGTGCGATTAAAATTTAGTTGGAGCTCCAATGCGGAGATCAAACATCGGATGAGAAAAAAAGGACATATATAGAATTAGAAGTACATTGAATTATTTCGTCAACTATTATTGTCAAGTAGAATAAAGTTGATTTGCATCCTATGATAGGAATAGAAAAATAACGTATTTATAACCTTGATGATATGAGATACTAATATTTATGTAATTCTTTATAGTTGTGTGCTCAATGATATAGTTATACATGTAATAGTTTTTTTATTTTTATACACTTTTTATTAATTGATGTCGTATATACGTGCTAAGCACGTAATTTGCACACTAAACTAGTATCTCAAAAGGACACTCAACGTTTGGAGTTTATCTAGCAAAGTCATTGAACTGTGTTTTGTATCAATAAAATCACGTAATTTAGGTCTTTGTATTAATAGAAAGGGAAGGGAACACAAAGAGCGACTAGTAATGAATAGCACATGGCAATAAATTTATTATTAAAAAAACTAACATGACAATAAATTTTTTATTTATGCCATGTAAACATGAACCCCACAAATAAATAAAATTTAAAAAGAACTCATTAAGGAGTTTTCTTTAATTAGTGAAACAAATATTATGGTATTACTGTATAATATTTTATATGATTTCGTAAATAAAAAGGAAACATTTGTTACAACAACAACATACCCAGTAGAATCCCACAAGTGAGGTATGGGAGGGTAGAATATACGCAGACCTTACCACTGCCTCGTAGAGGTAGAGAGACTGTTTCTTGGGAACAAAGGAAACCTTTGTTAATGAAACAAATATTATGGTATAACTGTATATTCATATCCTAAGGACTCTTAAAAATCTAAAACGTTTAACTTTTTTAAAATAGAACTTGTATATTTATACCAACTAGTTTAGTCTACTTGCTTTATACATGTGTCTAATGTCAATCAATTTGACTATATACTAGAAAGAAGAATAAAATTATTAACAAATAGAAATTTACGTGAAAATATATATTTCATCTATCTATATGATAGGAGTTCATATTGGAAGTTAATAAAAGTTATTTTAGAAAGTGTACTTCTTTATTTAATATTTTAAATTTATTTATTTATTTGTTAACTATATAATTTTAGTAATACTTATAAGGTAAAAATGTTGATTTTAAGGTATTATGTAAATATTAGAAGTTTAATTATAGTTCAAACAAGGAAACGTCTTAGAAGCAAAATTTTAATTAATTTATAAGTACTAAATATTAGGAGTTCTTACTTATTACAAATAAATGATGATTTAATATCTATACATTTAATTGATTTTAAAGTCGTAAATAGTATAATAATTAAATAACAATTATCTGAGGAAAATTTTAAAATTTGAAATAAGAAGGAAGACTCTTCAAATTTAAAAATCTAATATCTACCCTCAAGTGTTTAATTACTCTAATTAAGTTCATTCTTCACTTAATCCCGTTTGACCAAGTCAATCTGACAAATTTTAATTTGAAGACTTGGAAGACACCTTCTACTCATCCTCTACCTAATCCCATCATAATCCTCTATATTTATACTATATTATTATAAAAGTGGTAATTCTTAAATTGAAAAGCTAAAATACTTTAATGCTTTTCCTTAAAACTAATTATCCTACCTACAAAAATTTTTAAAAAATGACGTAAACATTAACCAGCCTAATTACCGAAGGAGAAAAACATTACTCTTCGGAACCTCAAACGAAGGGATAAACTCTTCCCAATAAGTTTTGTTCCTTACAGCAATTCCATTCCCAAATCTTACCCACTTTAAAATTCTTTCATTATTTGTCTATTTTGTGTTCTTGGTTTTAATGTGAATTTTGTTAGTGGCTGCTCTTTTTCTTTTCTTTTTTATAGGAAAATACCCATCATAATACGTTGTAAATTTTAAATATATAGTAATACCATAATATTTGTTTCACTAATTAAGTTTGCACGTAAAAATCATTTGACGTGTTTTCTTTAATTTTATGTAATTGCAGGGTCCATGTTTACATGACATAAGAAAATAATTTTTTGTCATGTCAGATTCTTTTATTTTAATTATAGATTTAATCGAGTGATTGAATTAATGCATAAATTGAGTGATTTTATTGATACAAAACAAAGTTCAATGATTTTGTTAGATGAATTTTCAAAGTTGAGTGACCTATTGGGATATTAATTTGTCATGTTAAATGCATGTAGGAAGCAAAAGACAAATCTATATTCGCTTTTAAGTTTAAGTAAATGAAAGGAATCTTTGGTGCACAATGATTATTATGGTGTTCGGCGTTAGGATCGCGCCGAAGAACCAAACTTTTATTAAGAGGATTTCTAAAAAGATTATAAATTACATATTTATTTACATTTAAATACTTAACTCATATATGGCCCAAGTCCATAGACTGCTTCTAGCCCTCTGCTTTTTATCCTAAAAATATTCCCAAACCTAAATTTAATCTAAATTCCTATAGCTTTTCAACAAGCCTTCTCTTCTTCTCAAATTCCTCAGAGCAAACTCTCAACATTTGTTGGCTCAAGCTTTCTCTTCTTCTCAAATCATACATGTTTTCATTTATATGTTAACAGATGCTTCATATTGTATACTCTCCCAGCAAGCAATGTTTCTATAATGAAGTTACACACCTCATGAAACAAATTTGTTGGTTTCTTTAATATCCTATACTTCTGATAATTTGGTCCTCTTTTAATTTTTCATTTGTATTGAAAAATCATTTTTAAACACTGAATTAAATCGAACTGAAGTTGAAAAAATTGAATCGAGTTCAGTTTGGTATTTGGTTCACACTTTCTAAAAAACGCAAAATCGAACTGAAGAACCGAACGCTCACCCCTCCTTTTCGGTGTTTTTTGGCTGAAATTCGATTTCAGTCCTCCTTGTCTTCGTTCTTGAACTATCACCTAAAAGTTTATTTCTCTTAAATTCAGTCCTTTAATTTCTGGTCCTTATCAATGGGGGAAAATAGGATATATTTTAATGTTGGCATTAAATCATATGTTAGTACTAGATGGTGATTTGAAGGAAAAATGTGGTATGAATGTGTTGAAAGGAACTAAAGAATGAAGAGAAGATCCTCCATGAGCAACACAAATCATGGAATGAATTTGCTTCACCCGCAAAGAAGCCAGTGAGATCAGTGAAAGTCAGCAATGAGATGCAGAATTGCAGAAAATGGCGAAACACTCCTGCACCAGAAAGTACAATGAACACGGGAGATTTATATAAGTATCACATAATAATAGAGCGAGAGTTGTCCTTGTTATTCCTGAGCTTGCCATGAATGCAAGGTGTATGACATTGCTCTCAAAATTGAAAGCTTTATTAAATGATACAAAAGTTTGGAAAAGGAAGGTCCACCAAGAGTTACTGAAGCTTCCTATCCCTACGCTAGAGCTGTCTAGGATAGTAAATGGCTGTCAAAATCCATCAGATTGGCAGAGACATAGCTTGGAGGATAACACTGAAATACTATCTCAGTTTGAAAGTCACGAAAATGGGCTATTGAAGTGATGTCTAATGGGACATCTGGAAGGGGAAAAGGAGAAACCTACATTGTTAGAGGTCAGGGAATGGTCATCTTTGTTATGGAAAAAGGTTTTCGATGTTAACATTTATGAGATGTGGGGAGGAAAGTTTGTTTTTGAATTCTCCAACAGGATCATGATAGAACAAACCTTACAAAGGGCAGTGGAATTGGAAACCAAAGGTTCAACTTGGAATGGTAGCTTCCATTAGTGGGACGCACCCTCAACAATGTCCTGACAAAGGAAACGTGGGTTAGAATCATTGGTAACCCTCTCCATCTTTGGTCAAGTTAATTGTTCCAAGTTATATTGCGTGCACTCTTTGTTTTTGCCGCTGAACCCGTCTGGACACGACACTGGTGCCGGCACAGGTGCACCTCAGATTCAGTCAATTCCATTCGGATACTTTGACTAGAGTTAGAATCAAATTTGGGAAAAAAGAGAGTAGTTTCATCGCGATTACACTTACTTTCGCTGACTCTCAGCGGCGAGGAAATTGACTGCAATTTCATTGTGATCGCACGTACTTCGACGGAAACTGCAGCCCGCGACAGGGACTTCGCTGGCGATGTCTTCAGATCAGCGACGAAGTTGTAAGACACAAGGTCTCTCAATTGCGCTTACTTCGTCGAAAAATGTTGTCTTGGACAAGAGCAGTGAGGCAAAGCGATATTTTTGGAGAAAGAACTTACTGTATGGGCTTTCTTGGGATTTTTAAAGTGAAGAGATTTCTTAGGACTTCAATCATGAATTGTATCCTTGTATACTATATGTTGGGCTTTTATTTCAGAGTTGTAAAATTGACAATAAATAATTAAATTTACCCAATATCTAGATTATGCTAATTAGAATTATTTGTTTCTTATAAAATGAGTTATAATTTTTAAATTAATTAATAGCATGTCAATTTTTGTTAATTAGTTTATATTTTTAAATGGTCCAAAGCGCGTACAAATTTACTAGTTGAACATAATTAGCCCTTTTATTAAATTGCATATTCTTTGATCGTAATCTTTTCGTATTTCTTTTAAATAGTTTTAATTACTATATTATTATTTTCCCAAAATAATCACTATATTATTATAGCTTAAAATATTTCTTTTTCGTAATTATCAACTATGTAAATTTTAGTTTAAAACATAAATGATTTTATATTTAAATATATAGTCCAAAATTTATAAGTTTGAATCTCTAAAAATAAAAAATGTTGTAAAAATTAGGGCCCAAGGAGTAAAAAGCATCAACTAATTTATTAGTTGTATCATGTACGTTTGATATTAATTAGACTTCAAATTCTCAAATTAAATTAAACATGTGATTAATATGGAGTCACTAATGGAAGGAAATTATGGCTTACGAGTCACTAAATTGTAGAAAAGCTAACAATAAATCATGTGATTTTTCTAATATTGAATATTTTTAGTCGAATCTAGGCACCCGTATTGATACTCAGATTCGTACCCTCAAATCTTAAAATTTAGATTTTATTGAATCTGACTCTTGTACTTGCATCCGTCTCGGACACCCGCACCCGAGCCCGAGCAATTAGGTTCCAAGAAATTGAAAACCTTTCTGGAGGATGGGTAGCTATAGAGGAGGAGAAAGAATTGAAGAATCACATGATATGGGCGAGAATTTTGGTAGAAAATGATGGGTGATCTGACCTATGGGTTTACTGCTGTCTCTGTAGTCGAAGGAGATATTCAAGAAGATTGGCGATCAGTGCGACGACTTCATCGAGATGGAAGAGGAGACATCCCTAAAAGATCATCTCTATTGGGCAAGAATAAAGGTGATGGGTGAAGGTGCCGAGGGCAATTGAAATGACAGAGGGGGGTTTTGTCTATACCATACCAGTGTGGTGCGGCATTCCGGTTGCCTTCAGAAAGATGAAGACGGAAAAAGAAAATCTACAGTTTTGTCCAATAGCCAAAAAAGAAAAACAGACCTATTCAGAGTTAAAGCAGTGGAAATTCTGTATGGGCATGTGAGGACCTCAAAGGAAGGGAAATTTGAATTGGGGAATACATGGCAAGAAATTAAAAGACAAAGGCATGTACGGATGGGCATCTTCAAAGAAAGGTGATGTTGGGCCCTTAAATATCTGAAAAGGCCCAAGAATATCGTGATCCAACCAATTCTCTTGGCTAAGTTTATATTGAAGTCCAGGCTTTCACCGAAGAAAGTTGCAGGTTAAGGAAGCTTACAAATCACTGCAGCTCAAGGAGTGGTTGTTGGCGCAAAAGATATGGAGGGAGCTATTATGGCAGGGGAATCGAGTTCAACCAAGTTGGAGACTAAGTTGCGTGGACTCTTGGACTCTTCACTTTCAATGCACCACCCATGTCGAATTCCCCGAAAATACATTATTTTTGGCGAATCCGGCATGCATCCGCTGACACTTTTTAAGAGTCCGAGCAACATAGGTTGGAAATCAAGGAGAAGAAGGCAACATCATAACAGAAGAGGTAACTCCTCTTGAGTATCCAATTTCCAGATGAACACAATCCTATATCAAACGGCCTAGTATGGATACAACACATTATCAGATTGAGTAGGGAGTTTGGGGTTGATTTTGAAGGTTGTGAGAGTAGTACTAGGATGGTGACCCCCGGGAAGCCCTCGTGTTGCATCCCTCCTTTTGAGCTGAGTGTCTTTCGGAAACAGCCTCTTTATCTCTACGAGGTAGTGGTAAGGTCTACACATTTTATCCTCCCCAAACCCACTTGTGGAATTTCACAGGGTACGCTATTGTTGTTGATGATGATGTTGTTGAAAGAGAAAGCCATAGAACTATCTCTCACAATTGATGGTAACAAGTTGGAAAATAAATTCAACAAGCATGTTCAAAAAAATCAGAAAAGAAAATGGTTGATTGAGTTGAAGAGTCTAGAACTAGACACCAATTTTATGAGCTATGTGTCATTGAGCTCTAAGTCCATGACATATGGCTCAAGAAGTAAGGAGGAATTTTGGCTATTAAAGATCGA
>DF357616.1:128494-145578 GCA_000787875.1 Solanum virginianum
GCTATTAAAGATCGATCAAGTTAAACATAGTCTCATGGAATGTGAGGGGGCTTAACTGTGGAAGGAGGAAAGGTTTGATAAGAAATATGCTTTCACTCTAGAAAATTGATGTTGTTTACTTACCAGAGACAAAACTGCAGGGGGATATTTGTCGGGTCCGCAAAGCGGGCACTGGACACCACGGTCATCCAAAAAAAAAAAAAATTGGAGGCCAGTGGAACCGGAGGGGGGGTGGTGGTTGGGTAGTGATCAGATGTGACGAGATTTTGGAAAGGGGAACCAAGTAGTGTGGTGTCCCTTACTCTGTATCAAGGAAAACTCAAGACTTTAAATGGCATTTAACTGGTGTATATGCATCAAATAACAGGGTGGAAAGGGAGGAAACTTGGTGGTAACTAGGAGTTGCTAGAGGACTGATCTCAGGACCATGGGTCCTGTGTGGGGACTTTAACACAGTTAGATACCCAACAAAAAAAAAAGAGATGGCACTAGAATAACCAAATCAATGGAAGAATTTTCTGACTTGATTGATGATATGGAACTAGTAGATGTAGACCTATATGGGGAGAAGTACACATTAAAAAAAGGGGGACATACACACAACAACTGCTAGACTGGATAGCTTCTTACCTCCAGAAGAATGGGACCACCAATTTTAGTTGCATTAAACAATCTGTACTCTATAGAGTACTATCAAATCACACACCTCTATTGCTACAGTGTGGAGATTGAAGGCAGTCAAATTCTTATTTCAAGTTTGAAAACTGGTGGCTCCACACAGAGGGTTTCAATGCAAAGGCCAAGGACTTGTGGGAGTCCTTTAACCACAGTGGCAGGCCTGATTGTGTTCTAATGGCTAAGTTAAAGGCTCTAAAGGGAAAGCTAAAAGAGTGGAGCAAAATTATCCAGGGAAATCTAAAATTACAAAAAGCTAATGTGATGAATCAATTAACTGACCTAGAAGTGATTCAAGAATAGAGAGCCCTAGTCGAAGGGAAAATAACTTCTAGATTGGCATTGACCTTGGAGTTTGACGACATAGCCAAGCATTAGGAGATAACTTGGATATAAAGATCCTGAGCTTTATGGCTTAAACAGGGAGATAGAAACACCGGTTTCTTTCACAGAACAACCAACCAACATAGAAGAGTCAATACCATTGATAATCTGGGAGTCAATGGGAGTTGACATTACAGAACCTGCAGATAGAGAAAAAAATTGTTGAATACTATGAGGAGTTATACTCAGAACAAGAAGAGTGGAGGCCACAACTAGATAGGAGAGGATGTCCTAGAATTGGTGCAGTAGATTGTAATCTACTGGAGGTTTCTTTGAAGAACATGAAATACTAGAGAGTATCAGCGCATGTGTAGGGGATAAAGCTCCTGGCCCAGATGGTAGTACAATGGCCTTCTTTAGTCACTGCTGGGACATTTTCACATGAGCTGGTGGCTGCTGTATAGATTTTCCATGCTAGAGGTACTTATTGAGCTAAATGATTTCAGACCCATCAGTCTGGTTGGGAAAGTGTACAAGATAATCTCAAAACTTTTTTCTTTTTGAGAAATAAGATATTCTCAAAACCATTGACAGATGGATTGAAAAAAGTCAGTCACAATCTTGTTGATAGACAATCGATGGCTTTTATAAAGAGGAGACAAATAATGGATGATTTGGTGATTAGCAAATGAGCTGGTGGACTCAAGAGTGGAACGCAAACAGCCAGGAATGCTATATAAACTGGACATTCAGAGAGCATATGATTAACTGAATTGGAATTTTCTAGTGACCATGTTACAGAAGATACGCTTTGGAGCTATTTGGATTAGGTGGTTCAAACGATGCATATGTACAGTCAGATTTTCACTCTTGGTTTTTTACCTTCCCAAAGGGGCCTGAGGCAGGGGGATACACATTCACCTTTCTTGTTCATCCTAGCAATGGAGGGGATGAGTAATCTATCCACCACAACAAAGGTTAAGAATTGGAGCAGAGGTTTTGAAGTGCAAGATAGGGCAGACAACAACATAGAAATCACTCGCCTCCAATATACAGATGACACTTTAGTTTTTTGTGAAACAGTGAAGTATCAATTCTTGATTCTAAGGGTCATCTTCATAATTTTTTAAGCTATTTCAGGATTGCACATTATATCTACCCTATAAATGAAGTGATACAAATTGAAGAACTGACTCTCACATTGGGTACCCACAATTTATTTGGGTGTGCCTCTAGGTGCTAAAAGTAAATCAGAGAGTATTTGGAGTAGTGTGAGAGAAGATTAGCTAATTGGAAGTGCCAAATACTTATCCAGAGGGAAGATTAACCTTGATCAACGGTGTGATGGATGCTACCTACAGATATGATATTTATCTTTCCAGAACTAGCCAGTGTGATTCAAAGAACTGAGGTTATCTTAAGAGCTTTCTTTTGACATGGTAATGAAGATAAGGGAAAGTATTGTCTTGTGAAATGGAAAGAAATGTTCATAAGCAAGAAGATGGGGCGGTGTGGGTATCAGAAACCTGAAATGTCACAACCACAGCCTAATGGTGAAGTGGCTATGGAAGTTTGTATCTGCTAGGAATTCATTGCGGAAGGAGGTCATTATTGCAAAATATGAAATGGGGGATAAGTGGATGACCAGTGGTGTCCTCTCCATATGGGTCTAGTGTATTGAGATCCACCAGGGGCATATGGGATTATATGCTAGAAAGATCATGTTGCAGAGTGGGAAATGGTAGAAAGGTGACTTTCTGGAAGGACAGATGGTGTGGTTTTTCACCGAGTCAAAGATTTCCTGACCTCTACAAACCTGTGTCCAATGCAACAAGCAGCTGTAGCAGAACAGTGGAGTAGTCAAGGTTGGAATTTACATTTTAGGAGAAACTTTAATGATCGGGAGATGTGTAGAATAGCAGAGTTCCAGGTTACTATTGATCAATTCAATGATCTATCTGGGGAAGAAGACTCACTGGTATGGAGTGTGGACTACAAGGGGTGTTTCACAGCTTACAGTAACCTCAATTCAGCTGGCATTGAGGAAGTAGAATGGCCTTCTAAGATGATTTGGAAACTGTTATATACTCTTTGACTTGTAAATTTGAGGCTCAATTGTATAACTACGATTGCCACTTGCCATATCACAGGGGTGTAGCCCTTTACATAGGAAGGAGGTTTGTCTGGGAGGAAATATTGAGGCTATAAGGGGAATAACAGATACTAAATGAAAGGAGCTCCTCCTCATGCGAGGAGGGCTCACCACGAAGTTGAAACAGGCTGATCTTCAACGATGCATCTGTGAGGATTTCTAAATCCTGTATCTGTATTATAAAATGATGCAACGCCAAATGGCATCGGTACATAAAATGTACGGTTATATAAAATAGCTAGACAGAAAGACAAGCTCAAACATACTCTACTCCATGACTCATCTCAGGATGATAACTCAACTCAATAAAACAATGCAAGTTTAAAAGTAAAACATGCTTCAAGAAGGACTCAGTAAGTTGCAATTCAATCAAAGCCCTATCATGCACTATTTGGAAGTTTATCTAATAAACAACCATCACCTTATGAGCTAGTGACGATACGACGCTTTGCATTGCCGTTGCTGCAGTTGTCTAATACTTTGCCTAGGTAAAGGACGATCAACCTGAATGGATCCACAATCAATCAAAGTCCTCTTTTGGGGCTTAAGAGGCATAGCCTCTGCCTACACTGGTTTTGTAGTTTATGGGATTTGAGTTGTTAGTTACTCTTACCTAGTTCGGTGCTCAATACTACTCCAAGACTCAGTATGCTCATAAACTCAAATCAATCAATTCAATTAGGTCATTCGGCTAGTCTCATTGGACTCTTATCAATTCAACCGTCACCTTGCTATCAACTCTTTCAATTAAATCATGTTTTTTCACATCATCCGTATGTTTAAGAACAAACTCTATTTTTTTAAGACATGAATTTATGCTAAGAATGTTCATGCTCAAAATAGGGAAAAAGGGCTTCAATGACTACTTAGACTTCATTCATGTTTGATTCATTCTCATTTAGGCTTTCACAGTTTATACTTTCAAAAATTCAGTCAACATAAAAAAAAATATTGCGTTAAATGCAATGTTTACTTAGGGTTCATGTGAACAAAGGTATGAACAATTACTCCAAGTATTCAACTCGTAAACACATCAATTTATGAAGTTACATGCAAGAATTCACTAGAATTTAGGGAAGTTCCAAGAACTCATTCATGGAAAACTTAGAAACTCAAACTTGACCTCAATTCTACTAAACGAAGAAATGATTAGCCTTAGAAACCCGGAGTGAGGAATTACTGCACGAATTTTTGAGAGTTAGGCTTGAACCCTAGTTTCTTCATTTTTTCCATTTCACTATTCTCAAAGTTTTTAGTGTTAAAGTGAGGAAAATAGCATTTAGGAACTGATTTAGTGTCGGATTCGGCCTCAAAACGACGTTAAGTGTATGAGGAGTGAGGAAAAGTCCGGAAGTAAATCAAGTGTATGAGGAGTGAGGAAAAGTCCGGAAGTAAATCATCTGCAATATGCACTCATTCTATGTGATGCTGAGGAAGGCCAACTCAAGATTTTAAGGCTGATTATATGGTGCTTTTTGAGGGATTTTCTGGTCTGCACATCAATTGGAGGAAAAGCTACCTGTACCCTATCAATGAAGTGCAAAACATGGAGTATTTGAATGCAATACTGGGTGGGGAAATAGGTATTATGAGATCTGGTACAAGGTGGTAGAAAAGCGTGAGATGAAGCTAGCAAGGTGGAGATCACAATACCTGTCCAGAGGTGGGAGACTGACTTTGATAAATTTTGTCCTTGATGCCCTCCCAACTTATATGATGTCAGTGTTAACAATTTCTCAGAGGGTCATCAATAGATTGGACAAAATCAAAAGAAAATTTTCGCGAAAGGGAAACAATGAGGAAAAGAGTTATAACTTAGTCAAATGGGATGCTGTAACCGTGGGTAAAAGACGAGAGAGATTGGGTATTAAGAACCTGAAAAATCAAAGCAAGGCATCCCAGAATGAAAAGGAAGCCAAGCCGGCAGCGTCAGGGATAGGGTACGGGGCTTTCTAATGAATTTACATACTGATGAGCCAAGAACAAAAGCTAGAAAGGGTATTTTGGTAGCAAAGAGAGAACCCCGATCAGTAGATAGAGATGGCCTTTAGCAAGAGGCTCAACCGATAGTCCAAAGGTTCTAGCTTTGCTTCGGAGTTCGTGTCGGCGGGAGGGTCCTCGTTCATTTGTTTCCAAATTGGAAGTTTTGCAATGAAAATCTATCCTACTAGAAGGAAGTTATTAGTGCAAATATGAAGGGGAAGATTACTGGATGACCAAAACTATAACTACACCATATTGAGAATGTGTATGGAGGTCCATAAGATTTTTGTTGGATGATTTCAAAAACTATACAAGGATCAGCGTGGCAAATGGGGAAAGAGCTGACTTCTGGAAGGATGTACGGCATGAGGCTGGCAGGCTAGAAAATCTGTTTCCAGATATTAGTACCTTATTGTCACACCATCATGAGTCCATAGCTGATTACTGGTTTCCTCAAGGGTGAAACTTTATTTTTAACAACAACAACATACCCAGTGTAATCCCACAAGTGGGGTTTGGGGAGGGTAGAGTGAAACTTTATTTTTAACAATAGCAACAACAACAACACACCCAGTGGAATCCCACAAGTGGGGTCTGGGGAGGGTAAAATGTATGCAGACCTTACCACTACCTCATAGAGGTAGAGTGAAACTTTATTTTTAAATGACACTTAAATGATTGGGAGACTCAGAGAGTTGCTGATTTCTGCAATACCATTGGTTTGGAAGGGGATCAGGATAGTTTATGGTGGAAGGGCTAAAAAGGGGGTTATTTTAAAGGTGAAGTGTGCTTATAACTAGTTGAACAAGTCCTACCGGTTGACAAGTTATTGGCCTTGGAAAGGAATTTGGAAATCCAAAATACCCTTCAAAGTATCATGTTTTGTGTGATTATTGGCTAGGCAAGCAGTTCTGTCCCAAGACAACTTAATGAGGAGAGGGATTCCATTGTGCTCAAGAATGTGCTGATATAGTTAACCATCTTTTCTACGCTGCAGAATAACTAGCTAGCTCTGGACACTATTCCTAAATCTCAAGGGCATGTCATGGGTCATGCCCGGCAAGATCGCTGAAGCCATTCAGAGCTGATAAGAAGCTGGAATGCAGTCTAAGAACATAGAGACATGGAGAATTGTCCCTGCTAGCATCTTGGAGAGGAATTCCAGATGTTTTGATAATATAACTCAAGCTTAGCTGCTTGTTGTACTGCATTTTTGGTGTAATAAATTATATTCCAATGACACTATCTCCCTAATTAATGTACTAGACTCAATTTAGGATCAGATAGATGGATCTGATGAACTTTTTGTAAATTTTGCTCAGTACTGCCTATGTACTGTTGTTAGTAATATATAAAATTACATGTTTCAAAGAAAGAATTAATCAAATGCTTAGTCTGATAAATTATAAGAATTTGTTTCGTGTACTTCCTCTGATTTATTCTATGGACATTTAGTCAAAACTGTTAACTTTTGGTAGTGCCATCGTGGATATTGATCCCACATGAGCCAGAGGTTGGTTTTTGAGATTGACTTATTTTCTTGTTATTATGAAGGGGAGTTGGAGAAAACCATTGCACATTTGGATGAAAGTAATAGAAAATTGGCAATTCTAAAAGCCGAGAAAGATGCTGCCAAGGAGGTCCTCTTCCCTGTCCTGAATCTTGGAAATAAGCACTCTACTAATGATAAGGCGAGAGATAAGCAGAGAGACATGCAGGATATGGCGTCCACACTTAAGGAGTATTTGGTAATTTACTAGTTTGTTTGTCTGCACTCATATTTGGATCCCATTTAAGTTGGGGAATGTATCATATGAGCAAAATTGTGTTTACAGGACCAATCCTCTTTCCGTTTATCCGAACTCAAGCGTCTTCATGAAGAAAGGATAGACATATTGAAGCAGTTGTCTAACTTACAGGTAAACTTTGGTTTGCTTGATTTCCTTCTTCCACTCTCTTCATTGCTAGTATTCTTGCTGTTTTACTATCGTGGCACCTCATTTGCTTGCTTCCTCATTAGTGGTTTGAATGGATATTTCCTTGGCAGAACAAACTAAAGAACTTGAAAGCCATATGCTCTTCCCAACCATATGCCTTGGTTAAAGATCAACTTGCGAAAGCTAAAGAAGATGTATCTCTATATCAGTCCTTATACGAGAAAATACAGGTTGTAGCTGGTTGATAATTCGATTTTTTGTTCTTCATTTGGTTTATCGGGTTGCTAATATTTGTGATTAAACTAGGTGGAGAAAGACAATCTTTCATGGAGGGAGAAAGAAATGAATTTGAAGAATGATATAATTGATGTTTTTCGGGGATCTTCCACCATTGCTGATTCAAGAATAGCTTGGCTAGAAAAGGAGATGCAGAAACATGTGCAAGAAAGAAACATGATTGAGGCGAAGCTGGAAGAGTTTCTTCATTCCCTGAAACAATGGGCAATATGCAGAATCAACTAAGTAATTCTAAGGAGACTGCTTCAGATATTCATTCACTACGAGCTGATGTTCAGTCACTTTCCAGTATTCTTGACTGGAAGGTTTTGGTCCTAATCCACTAACTTGTACTATTCCTTTTCTTTTCAAATGGTCATCTCTCTAACTTAATGCCTTTTTTGAACAGTCAAAAGAGATAGAAACGTTGTCTGCCAAGTCAGCTTCCCAGGTGACTGAAATGTTGAAGTTGCAAGCTATGGTATGTTCAATCTTGCTCTTTTCTCTCTGCTTGCAGTCTTTCACCATCTATTGTCGGTCTCTTATTTTTGTTTGGTGCTTTTTAAATTTATGTTAGTTCTTAATTCATTGTATTCTGTGACATGCCATTTTCTTGTCCGCTTCTGCGAGTGTTTTTGATTTCAGATACTTGACTGAGTACAAATTTTAACATTAGGTTACTCCTTGGTTTGCATTTCTTGGTGTAGGTTAATGATTTGAAGGAAAGTGATATGCAGTTAAAGCTCATATTGGAAATGTATAAGCGTGAATCTGCTTTCTCAAGGTAAGACACGGTTAAGTGTTTATTCTGATCAAGTGAAGTCACTTTATTTATAAGAGTTTCTTGTTGCATGCTTAATGTGTGTTGTGTGATGAAGTGTAGATAGTGTTGTTAATCAGCATGTTTTTTTAGGAGACTATTTCTCCATATCGTACTATAATTATAGGACAGAGTATTTTATTTCATTGTAATTAATTTTCTTTCCTTTATCAGTTAGGATTGATTTGTATGAATATCCTTTTTCATGGGATGTTGAGACATACAGAAATACAAAAAACCTATTTTTTTCACTGAAATTCTACTTGATGTCAAAGCCATTGGTGTGGTTTTCTCCCTCGCAGCAATAAGGTTTCTTCTTATTAGAAAGAGGTCGATCTTCCTCCCTCTTTGTAGCTGTCCACAGAGGCTACTTCCGGCGGATCTTTTTCAATGTATTTTCTTACTTGGGTTTGTGTAAATTTCGAGGCTACCCACCAAGTTTTTAGATTTTTCTCGATCATCAGAACTAGGGTTCCAGCAAGGCAGTTTTCAGGCGAGAGAGATCTGTCTGGCAATTTCTTCCAGTTTTTTCTTCTCCGAGGGACTTGTTTAAAGATGATTTCATTCCAGAGTTTTTGTTGGCTCGATTATACTTGTAATGATAATCAACGTGTCAATGTAGAAAAACGGTTTGGTCCTCCATACTTCTGAATATGGCATGCTTCCATCATGCTTGTAGATTAGATGTTATTTACCTGGACATATCACATTGACTTTTTTTTTACAGTGCTTCTAATTGTATTTGAGCTGCCTAAGGTACTGCTGACCAATTGTATGTCAATTTTTTTATATCAAAGTTGGTTTTTGGAAATAAAATATACGGGTGAATATCCTTTGCACAATGATCTTAACAAATACTGCTTGTAGAAGTTCTTCCGCTTTGTAATGCTGAAATAGCAGTTAGTGTGTGATTGATATGCTTGCTGATAAGATGTTGAATTTCATATGTTTTAGATGCACTGATTTTCAGTAGGCATATATTGACTTGAGTTGATCTTTTCTTCACTAAGAATGCTTCCAAACATTACCATGACGACTGTAGGGATGTTTTTGAGGCTCGGGGTTCCGAGTACAGAGCTTGGGCTTGTGTTCAGAGTCTGAAGACTTCTCTTGATGAACACAATTTGGAAGTGAGAGTGAAATCTGCTATTGAAGCCGAGGCAAACTCCCAGCAGAAGCTAGCTGCTTCAGAAGCTGAGATTGCTGAGCTGAGACAGAAGTTGGATGCTTCTAAAAGGTTTGTTCACCCTCTTGTTATTTTGAATGATGAGTCGTCATACTGTTGTTGGTAGATCATTCAGAAAATTGTCTTGTGTGCAGTTGTTAACAGTAAGATGACATCTTCCTAACAAGAAGTTGAATTTATTTTGTACTCCCATACATGAAAACTCTCGTAATCCTGTTGTTGGTAGTGGCATTGGCAAATGGTTTCCCATGCTTTTTAGTCTTGATGTTGCAGAAAGTATTGGTTGGAGGGTCACACGTTCACTATTGGTGGGAAGAGTGGATTTTAGCCATGCATTCCCAGCTTCATTTCAACTTTCAGCATGTTTAGGAAAGTTTCCGTAGTGGGGAACCATGACTTCATCAGGAAGTGCTGATGGTTTTGAGAGAGGACCTTGGACTTTCAAGAGAAAGAAGGCCCTGGGGAATATTTCTTTTTATCAGTTTGATAGAGCTCTTGTTTTTTCTTGTTCATTGTAATAACTAATTAGTGTCCTGAGAATATTCACGAAGATAGTTGGTTCTCGTTAATTCAGGGAACGGTCTAGACTCTCGGAAGTCTTGAAGTCCAAGCATGAAGAAACTGAGGCCTACCTCTCTGAGATTGAGGTCTGTTTACTGCTTAACTTGTGTGCTTATAGGTAGTTGTTTGGAAGTTGGAATATTATCCTTGTAAAACAATTAGATAGATTTTTTTTGTTCCAGACAATTGGGCAGGCCTATGATGATATGCAAGCTCAAAATCAGCAGCTCTTCCAGCAAATCACAGAGAGAGATGATTACAATATAAAGGTAATATATCTGAAAAGAACACCTTCAATCTCTTAGTGTTTGTGCAAAATTGGTAAAAATCTTAAAACTATTTTATGTACAATTAGTTACTTAAGATGAAAAGGTACCATTAGTCCTCCCTATTTTTTCTAATTGGTGAAATCTGGAAATTTGTTTTCACTTTAGATGCTTCATGAGTCAATTAACTTCTTCATGTGTAATGAAGTTCATGTGTGTGGTGGAGTCCCTAAAGTTTTAGGGAGTAGTGCGATTTTGATATTTCTCTTCAGACTTCATGTGTCAGATGTAAAGTACTTGTGGTGCTGTTCGCCAGCGATTAACTTTTGCTTTTCCTTTTACATCATATGTCAAAGGAGAAAAGTGAGAAATGTTGCTTAGGGGTGTTAATAATTTCTGATGCAACCAGTGTAGTCAAAGGCGCACTTAAGCTCTGAAGTGAGGCTCAGAACATGTTGAGCATTTTGCCTCGCTTTACGTGCTCATCGGTGTCTTAATCAAGATTTTAAGGCAAACGTTTCCTTGCCAATGAGCCTCTTCCGAATAAGTGACACTGTACAATTGATATTTCACTTTACCGTAATTATTTTCAATTTCTTTGGTCATATATTTTTCATTCATGTTATAATCATCAGTCTTGGACTAAACATATATATTTGTATTTTTTTTCCTTTGCACCTTTTTTATTAAAGCCCAAGCTTTATTTGCGCTTTGCGCTTAAGCCCCAACAGGCCTTGGAGCTTTTTTGCTCTTTTCGCCTTTGATAACACTGGATGCAACTAGTTACTAGCTTCAAGAAAATTATATTTCCAGTGCAACTTTGTTATTGTATCTATATTGGTTTACTATACCAGTTAGCTCATATATGTCTAACTGCTAACCACCGCTACCCCTCCAGATAGTACATCCCAATCTACATCCTTAGTAATGCTAATACAGATCTGGATTTGCTTTAGTAAACACATCGACTTGCTGCTATTTCCATGGCTATCTTTCTTCATCCATTATCCTCTTATATGCATTTATTTGGGGAAACTACTTGGGACTATACGTCTAATATCGCAATGAGTGGAAGTAGTTTAACTGTAAAGAATTTTGGAAAATCTTTAACTGTAAGAATGCTTTCAACCAAATTGCATGTCAGCTTAGTTTGTCAAAAGTAAGTCGAAACTGACTACCTCACTACAATGGCCAGGAGCCTGAAGAGGTGGTAGAAGACCTAGAAGTAAACAACACAATTACCTCATTACAAGTTCCCAAAGGGTTAAAGACTTGAGAGGGAAGAAATAGTCGAGGTCAGTTGGTGCTCAAAGCACAAATATAGAGTGAGAGCATTAGCGAAGAAAGATGAATGTAAAGAAGAAAATAAAAATGTGTGCATATATATGGTCAAGAGTCATAAGCAGTTGCATCAAAGGTGAAAAGTTGTTGGGTTTCTAGAGCTAGTGCAGACAAAGCACTAGCCTTAAGAAAGAAAGGCTCTAGACCAAACAACAGTTATCTAGACAAAATAATAGAAAAAATCATGTTAGGGGAAATATTTTTTGTTTAGTGCCAAATCTCTTCAAGAAAGCTTAGTGCCTTGAGGCCTGTATGAAAGTGCCCTCACGTGAGGCATGAACAACTTTGTTGCACCTAGTTTCAAGGCTTAAGCGTGTGTAAAGTGGGCCTTTGACAATGCTGAAGTTGTGACCTTTACAGCAAATTGTGTTCAATTGATTTCCCCCCTGTTCTGTGGTGATTATTCTTAGTGAGAAAAGAATTTCACTTTGCTCGACTTTTTATCTGATATCTATTACAGACTGAGCTAATATTTCCTTATTACATTACAGGTTGCCCTCGTGAAATGTTACCATCTCTTTTGTCATCCGTGTATGTTCTGATCTACTCAATTTGAGTTATATGTTTCATTGTTTTTTTGTTCCCAATTTAGAATGCCTTTTTTTTCAATCTTTTCTGTATGCATTACATTTTGAAACTTATCCTGTTAGGGTTCTCTTTTTCTGGATTTTCATTTGCTATTGTTTGTGAAAGTATCTTTTCCTCTTTGTGACTGTTATTAAATCCTATTTCCCTGACCCGACTTATCTTTGATAGGAAAAAAAAATACCATTTAAAAAAATATAGTGTCCAGTTTGCTTTTCTTACGCTTTATTTAAGTGAATCCCCATTGTTACTCATTCTCAATAAGTGTGCAATGCCTATTTAATTTTTTCCGCATGCTTCGACACGGGGGAGATTCTAGCATTCATATGCATTAATACAAATATGATTTTCATGCCTATACTTCCGACAAAAATTTCTGTCTCTGTCTCAGATTTATACTGCTGCCAAATTTGCACTCTTACGTTTATTTTCTGTTCCACAGCTTGTTTTAGAGGGAGTAAGGGCAAGACAACAGCGGGATTGTTTGGCCTGGGAAAGTCAGACAACAGGGAGAGCAGTTGAAGATGCCAATACAATGGTCAGTTCCTATGAAATGAAAGCTGCCAAAATTGATGACCAGGTAATTGGTATCTTCTCTTAAGTGCCAAATGTTTATATTTCTCCAGACTCTTAAGTGTGTGTATTTCCTTGCAGTTGAGGGGATGCTCAGATTTAGTCCATAAACTTGCTGAAGATAGGATTCAGAATTCTCTTGCTGTGGAGAACACCCAAAAACGGCTATTAGATGTAAGAAAATCTTTCCAGCAATTGGGGGAGACGTTGGAAGAATCGCAATCCAAGATCGGCAAAAATCGAGTTGATCTTGCACAGTTGCAGATAGAACTAGAGAAAAAAAGGTAATTGAAGGTTAACTTTTGTCTGTATGCGCAGTCTCAATTGGTTCTTAAACCAATACTCTCATGTGTTCCTTTATTATTGGTCCTTTATTTACTTGGCTAGGTTTGAGAGAAAAAGAGCAGAGGAGGATGTAGAAGCTCTGAGGAGAAAGACTTTACGTTTGAGATCACACATCGAAGGGTCATCTGTTATTGAGAAACTTCAGCAGAAACTGGGGGAATATAAGGAAATACTCAATTGTAGTATTTGCTTTGAACGGCGAAAAGAGGTTGGACCAGCTGACTTTTTCCTTATTCATTTGGTCAATCAGGCATCAGTTGGTGAAGTTTGAAGTACCTATAAAATGTCACATATGATGTTGGATCCACTGTTGCAAGTTTGTGATTCTGGCAGCAGATGGGAAGAAAAGATTATGCATCCTTACTTTAGATAGGTTATTGAGATAATAGAATGGCAATATCCAAGAGAATCTTCAGTGATAAGATCCATGGTTCTAAATTTGGGAAACAATCAGTAGTGAAACTGAAGGGTACCTCCTAAAAATCTAGCCAAACATGTGATAACCAGTAGGCTAACTACACATACATATTAAAATTTGTTACATGATCTTTCTGATGTGAATAAGCATAGTGATGCTTACTTCCACCATTTTTTGAGATTCTAAGAGATTGTGAGAGCCAACTTATTAGAGTGATTGGTTTTATTTTTTCCGTGGTGGTAATAGAACTAGTATTGTCGGAATATATTTTTTATAGTGGTGGTGTCCAGGTTAGCTTGTATACCTCAATTATCCAATCGTATGCTACTTCCCACTAGCACAGGTCTTAGGTAATGTTACCTATTAAGATTTTTATGGCTTAGTCATGAGAAAAAATCGTCTATTATTTTTTTTTCTGTTGGGATTTGATCCTTTTCTCTAATGTTTGCGCCCGCTTCATTGACCACTAGGTCACACCCTCGGTGCAAGTAATTTTCTCCGAAACATGTAATTATCTCCTTAGTGAGAAAAGAATTTCACTTTGCTCGACTTTTTATCTGATATCTATTACAGACTGAGCTAATATTTCCTTATTACATTACAGGTTGCCCTCGTGAAATGTTACCATCTCTTTTGTCATCCGTGTATCCAAAAAATTTTGGAGACTCGTCACCGCAAATGCCCTGTTTGCGCTGCAAGTTTTGGAGCAAATGATGTGAAGGCTGTTTATATCTGTTGAAATTTGCTTTTAGTTACTGCACTAGTTTTTAGCAAAATAAGTTGTTTAGTTTAAGATAAATTTGAATTTTAACTAAGTTGTTTGAGTTGTTGAGATATTTTAGGTTATGTTAAATTTTAAATTATGCAGATTTTGTGTTTTATGTTGGCTATTTAAAGCCCCTCAATGCTTAAAGAATTATTTAAAGCTATTGAAAGTCATTTCAATTTATTGAGAGATATTTTCAACCTTTTTTTGCTGCCACATTCATCCTTTTTTTAAAAAACTAGCAGTATCTAATCAGAAACATAAGAATGTCTAGTCCTTTTTGTTATGTCACTGTTGTGAAGCAAGATTGTCGTCCAGTGATGGTCTGGACATATTTATGCAGGAAATAACATAAAATAGAAAATTTTTCTTGTGGTTAATAGTTGATGGTTTGTTACTCTTTTGCTGGTGCTAGTCCAAAGGTTATTAATTTTGTTACTCTTTCGCTGGTGCTAGTCCAAGGTGGTTGATTTTTTTTAATTTATTTTAAATGGATACACTTAAGTTCATAGGTTTTTGAGACGAGGGTTTTCAGGAAATAGTATTCTCTACCTTTATGAGGTAGCGGTAAGTTTGCGTACATTCTACCCTCTCTAGACCCCACTTATGAAATTTCATTGGGTATGTTATTGTTGTTGCACTTAAGTTCATATCTTTAGTGATTGTTATTCCAAGTTAAAGTCCCCGCTAGCCTCAGAGTTTGGTCGCCCCATTGCAGCCCTCTGCTTTCAATATAAAGTGAAGGGCTTAAAATTTTCCTCAATTATTTGAATTAGTACAAAATTATTCTTCATTCATTTTTTGGCTCTCAAATACCCTTGACGTTAACCTTCTGGCTCAAAAATACCCTCGATTTAACCTATTGGATCATATTTGTCCTTATTAATAATTTTTTGAAGTAAAATTATTAAATATTTATTCATTATATTACTTAATCTGATTGGTTAAAATTTAAATACCTTTCAAATAAATGATAAAAATTAAATATGATTCCTATCTTGACCTGATATGCTTAAAAATAATATTAAAAAATTTATTAATTTCATAATATCTTCCTATTAGTCTATATTAAATCAACTTTCTACTTATTAATTTGGCTCATAATTATGGATCCAAAAAATGTATACTCACTCTGCTGATCTAAAAAGAAATTATTATTTTTTATTAATATATATTATGAAATTATATAAAATAATACAAAGAATAAAGTAGGGAGAAGAAGAGAGAAGACTTTTAATTCATCTTGAATAATATTTAGATGTATATTACAACGAAGGCAAAATCTCTTTATTTATAGGGGAAAAGTGACTTGTCTTCAAGTAGGATTCTTAACTTTTATCCAAAGAAATCTACATAATATACATTCATTATAATAAAAATGTGTTTATATCGCTCCCTCCTGAATATATATTTGATATATTATGTGCCTCGTTAAAACCTTACTAGATAAAAGTCAATGAGAAAAAAATTATAGTGAAAGAAAAAAAGTACACATATCTAATAATATGAATGGTGGAAGCCTCATTAAAATCTTATAAGGAAAATTCAATGGGATAAAACCTTATCAGGAAAAAAAAGTACATTGCGTATTAACTCTCCCCCCTCCCCTCCCTACCCTAAATAAGCACATCAATCGAAGGACTTGAATCTACGCATCCCAATGTGTATCATCTTCTTGAAAGTTGTTGGTAGAGATTTGGTGAACAAATCAACCACATTGTCACTCGAACGAATTTGTTGCACATTTATATCACTATTTTTTTGGAGCTCATGTATGCAGAAAAGTTGTGACCAAACGTGCTTTGTTCTATCTCCTTTTATGACTCTCCCCTTTAGGATCACACAATTTTACAAGTTTCTTACTTCAACTTCTTTAAGCAAACAATATATTACCTTTTGAAAACTCTTCAAGAGTTCCAATTCAAGTTATCAACTTGCATAACAATATGAAAGATTTTTTATTTCCCACTAAACTAGACTTGTATGCTTGACATGAAAAGTAGAGGCAAGCGGAGTCAAAGGCCGAGCCTCAACCAGCAAAGGGGGACAGCCATGCCAATCCAAGCACAATAAAAGTGTGCCCACTCTACCTTTCTTTCTTTACCCTAGACTCCGTTCTTCAAGGAGACCCATGTGCATTTCCTCTGTTCTGTGCTCGCTACGCCCTTGTGCCTTTAGTTGAAGTATAGGTCATCGATTCAATCTATCTTGATGGGATTTTTCTAGTAGGTAGCGAGAAGACTAGTTGTATCGACAAGAGGCTACATCAATAGCTAAAAATTTCGGGTAGGGTAGGCTTGGAGTCAGAAGTCCTATTCTTCCCAACCAAATAAGCACTTTTGCACAGTTCGCCTTCCCGCGGTCAAAACAAGACTTACGGATAACAATCAAACCTTACCAGGGACAGGGACCAGACTATAGATCCTAATTAAAAAGAATTCGGGCTTGCTTTTTCAATTCACATCTATGAGCGAGGATTCCTCTATCTCTTGCTCGCTTCGATCGGACTCTGACAGCTTAGGGAAGAATGATGGGTCGCTAACTTGGCATTATGGGCTTGCTTTTTCAATTCACATCTATGAGCGAGGATTCCTCTATCTCTTGCTCGCTTCGATCGGACTCTGACAGCTTAGGGAAGAATGATGGGTCGCTAACAAGGCACTTTTCTCTTAACGTCTAGACTACCTCTGCAAGAAAGGATCTGGTGATTCCAGGGCTGGGATCCCAATGGTAAGATCAGTCCCAAGACTTCAGAGCGTGTGAGACAATTCATAATCAGAAATAGTGGAGATTAAGGCCGTTTTCTCCTTTTCGTGGTCGAGCGTGCAAAACAATTATTTGGTTATGCTATTTTGGGATTTGCTTTAACCGAAGCT
>DF357615.1:9048-34493 GCA_000787875.1 Solanum virginianum
AGAAATTGGATTGGATTATGAGCCGTCCAAATTTACTTTGGGCTCAAATGAACTAAAATTCGGGTTGGGTCATGACCCAGCCAATTTAACCCGCTTAATCTCAATAATATTAATATATTATTATTTACTTTTTATAACCACAATTTGAATTTCAACTCAAGAAATAAAAATAAATAGTTAGAAATAGAGACATAAATCACAGAAAATATAAAATAGATAAAAAAAGATACATTACATCAATGCAAGTAAAGAACCTTAAAATGGGTTAAAATTGGAGATTAAATTGGACTCAATTGAAGATTATTTCAAAATGGGTTAAGGCTTGAATGCGTTGAGATTGAACCCAATTCAAATTACAGAAAATTATATTTATGCCCCTTTAAAGCAAACTATTTACATCTATATACTTCTTTACATTTTATACCTCTATACTATGAAAATTCGTCTCCCTAATATTAAAATTTGTGCGCTGACATCAGCATCCACCTTGTATGATATACCAATAGGGTATACATATACCAACAGAGTATCACATAGGATTAATCTCAGTCCTATATGATACCGATATGGTATTTTATTAAAAAAAAGCTCAAAATTATATGATACCGATAGGATATCAATATACTGACAGAGTATCAAGAATATATTTTCTACTAATTTAGAATTTAATAATTTTGTATTTATTTCTTAAAAAAAAATGTAATCCTACATGATATCAATTGGTTATCAATATACTGCTAGAGTATGATTGAACTCATTCTATATGATATCGGTATGGTATATATATACTGCCTGAGTATATTTTATAGTATTTATGTTGACGTTAGTATGACGTCAGGGTGAAATAAAAAGGGGTAAGTGGAGTAAGAAGCTAAATAGTTTGGGTCATGTGTCCATTAAAGGTAAATAATTTGGATTGAATCTATTAAAAATAAATAATTTCAAATTAGGTCTATTTTAGTGTATTTTTTCCTTCAAATTATCTTGAGTCTAACCCATTAAATTTTGAACGAGTTGAGTGAGTTACTTATATTTGGGCTCATTTTGAAATCATTAACTCAAACTTATCAAAAATATAGAGTACAAAAACAAATAAAAAATAATAATAATATGAGTTAGCAAAGAAAATGGAAAAAGACAAAATAATTTTTTTTATTTCCTATTATTTGACTGAGATTAAATAGAATAAGATAACATTATTTATTTTTTTATTCGCAAATAATTTTATTTTTGGTAAGAATTTGAGTCCTCCATTTTTGAGGTCTAAGACATTGGCTTATTTTGTACAAGCATGATCAGTCGTTGAGTGAAAAATTCAAGCTGAACAAGCCAAAAACAAATGATTTTACCATAAATTAAAGATCATAGTGTAACTTTCCCATAGCGGTTGAACACTATTTTGGTAAAAAAAAAAAATTCACCTTAAGCAAAAAGAGCAGTAATTGGATAAGAGTTTTTTGGGAAAGATTTGGTAAATTTGTTTTCTTTTTTTGTTGAAACAATATCCATGAAAAAATCTCTGTAAATTCCATTTTACATCCACGTGAACCTCCACAGTTTTATGTTATCCCTTTTTGCTTCAAGTATAATCAGTTCATTAATTAGGATTTAATATCCACTTAGAGGAGAAAATATTCCGTTTCCATTTTAAACGAATCAAAAAAGAAACCTCAATTATGAATAAGAGATTTGTTGCCCAAAAAAAATGATATTTCATAATTATGTTTATAGGGACAAACATATAAATGGCCTCTCCTCAAAATATTTGACATGAAATTGGAAATAATATTTCAAATATCAGTTAATAGTTAAAATGTATTTTCAAAATTATTCTCTCCTTTTCTTTTAATGTGAAACGAAATGTAATTTACTAGTCTTGTTGTACGCGCAAAAATCAAAGCGAGAAAAATTAAATTTAGTTATGAACTTATAAAAAAAAAATCACTACAAAAGTAATTTCTATAATGATTCTATCACTAAGTAGAAGTTTATCAAATAGCAAGATTTAGGAGTCTTTCCATGGCTAAAAGTTCTTATTTTATTATTTTTTCTATATATTTAATATTATAAATATAATTAAATAATAATTTTAAAAAAATGGTGAAAAGAAAAACAAAGTATTTTAATGAAGGATAAAAAATTCAAATAATATTTCTAAAAACCTTCACACTTATATAGATTATATAATTCTCATATATATTCTCATAAATATAATTGACTTGAGAATTTCACCATTTAATCACTAGTATTTTAAAAGGTAGGATGCATGGCGGCTTGACGAGGCATTTCACAAAGTACAAAGTGAAGTGTAAGTTTTGAAACATGAGATCTAAATTTTATGGACGTACGAAAATATATATTTCGTGTATCTTTCATTTTTAGTAATAAAAAAATGATAGTAATTATATTTAAATTAAAATCATAATTCATTTTATCATCAATTAATGTACTAGATCTTGTCATTCTAAATTAATTTTTGCATTGATTGTTATTTATATACTTCAACAAAGGATAACGATTAAAGAAAAACATGGAAGTAGTATAAAAGAATGGATAAGTATTAATGGTAGAATTGATCCTAGTCAGTGGATTACAAAAATATTGATTATTTGATGTCACGCAATTTAAAACGCAATCTCTGTTTTAGTCAGCCATGAGAAAGATAAGATTTTAGGATTTAATTATGGTAACCCTCTTGTGTGAATTGTTGCAATTTTTTTTAGTTATTGAGAGTTATTTTTATTTTATTATATATGTTTGGAATAACATATAAAATATCATAATTTTAAATAAAATATAAAATTTTCTATTTCATTATTGATTGAAGGTATAAGATAATTTTAAAATTATTTATTTCACCATTTATATGTTAATCACAAACACAATAATATATCTAGTGAAATCTCATAAATAGAGTCTTGATAATGAAATAAATCATTGGAATATATAAAAAGTAATATTTTATTTCAAAATAAGTTATATGCAACCAAACAGCCCCTAAAATTCTAGGCTTTACTGTCGTGTACGAAATATTGTTATTGTTGTATACTTATATTATTGCTCTATTGGATAAAAAAGCCAAAGCATATTTATGTATTTATTTATTCATTTTTTATCCGAAGAAAGGTATTTGTGGACCCCACCCTATGCTTTCGTGGTATGTGCTCAGCTCCTTTTCAAGCTGAAGGTGTGGTCTTTATTTAAAGTAGACATCGGTGTCCGCGTCAATACGAATTCAATATTTATTACTAGTATTTTTGTGTCTCTGATATAAATAAAATTAATTAAATTTTAATGTGTTTTTAAATTTAAATTATTAAATATTATAAATTATAGTATTTTTTACGTAACTTTTGAATAATATATATCATTTCTTGTTCCAAAATATGACACTGATAAAATTTTAAAAATTTAAAATTTTTATGTTTTTAAATTTTTTAATTATTATAATCATATTATGTTTATATTATTTTTAAATAATATATGTTATTTATCTATCTCTTTTTATGCGACACTGATTCAAGTGTTAATTGAAATTTTTATATCTTTTAAACATTTTAAATGGTTAATTTTTGTGATTTATAGTATTTTTTTATTTACTTTTCATATGTAGGTATATTACTATTGTTAATTATCTAGCTTTATAATACTTTTTATATAGTTTTCTAATTCAATAATACATATTATTTTTTTGTCTCATTTTATGTGACGTCGATAGAAATTTTAATAATCAATTGAATTTTTTATTTATTTTTAAAATATTTTAGTATTTTTTATACTTTCACATAACATGTTTTCAAAATCATTTTAAATTGTCAATTATCATGGATAATAATATTTGTACGCAGTTTTTAAGTATATAAAACATTAAAAATAAGAGAAACAAATTAAAATGAAAATATCATAGAAAAATTACAGATATACTCTCAAATTACTTAAACAAATATGTCAACCTGCTGCTTGCTTGAGCAGCTGGAAGCTTCCTCTTGTTAATTAAATTTTTTTAATGTGACTTATAAATATTTTAAGATCAAATAATTACAAAAAATGACTTTAAAATATTATATATCACTATTTTAAAATCATGAACAAAGCATATATGCAAGAAGTTGAGAAATAACTCAATAAAATAGAGCTGCACATGAAGCCAAACTCGAGACCTCCTGGAGTACTTAAAAAATATTGATAAATTTAAAAAATTGAATTCAAAATTTTTCATTCACAAAATAACACTTCAAGCATCTAGCTAGAGCAGATTCTTATTTAGTCTTATTGCAAGATAACATAATAATGACAATGACATAGACAACTTACCGTGGGTTCTAATATACTGCCCACTGTAACTGTAAATTTTTTAAATTGACTCATCCAGAGAAAAGGGACCATTAAATTTGTACTACTTAATAGCTCTGTGGCTCTTTTCTTGATTTCTTTCCTTGAGACATTTTCTATACAGGTGTGAGATAAGCTTAGTACTTAACATATTTTTATTTATAAATACATTAGTAAGGATTTACTATTTTAAAAATTATTTCTTTTAATTTGAAGTCAGTTGCAACTTATCAAATAATATAATAAATACAAGGAATAATAATTTTAAAACAAGTATAATTTGGTAATATTACACATTATTATTTTGTGATCAAATTATTTATATATATTTACAACTGATGAAATAAATCACATTTATCTTCATTATAATTTTTAATATAAAAAAAAAAGCTAAGACAAGTATTATATCATCCTAATAAGGACGTTTTTGAATGAATTATTTCTTTCCCTTTTAATTTGTTATACATTTGAAAAACATGAAAAGATAACTATAAATCATAATAATTAATTATTAGAAATATTTTTAAAAATACATAAAAAAAAATTTGTTTAACTCTCGAAAGTTTATTTGTGCTACATAAATTGAGACCAGGGGAGGGTAATGATACATATTATGTTTAAATTATGTAAAAAAACATTATGAATTAGAATAATCATAATAATAATCTTAGAATTAAAAAAGAAAAATATTATTCAATTGAATTTCAAAATTGTATTTGCAAAATATAAATTGAGAGAAAATGAGAAATAGGTATCTGATCGTCTTGAGATGGTCTCACGTATCTAATTTATTCTTGGGATTTTTATTACTTTATATATATATATATATATATATATATATATTATATTTTAGGAGAATAATTAACTAAAATAATAATAGTGAAAAGTAAATATATTTTCCAAGGGATATGTATGCCCTAACAATTTTGTTTTCTTTACTTAAAAAAAATGATTTGGCATTTGATACATTGGAACTCTATTATTTCATATTCGTATCACGGAGAATCTTATTCCAGAGAAAAATGCACTCTAATTAAGGAATGACCATCCTTATCCATTGCACCATATATTTTGAACCTAAAAAAAAATTACTTTGGGTCTAACATCATATAATTTTAAAGTTGTCATTTAAATTATTAACAATCACATCATATCATATATCCTAATTAATACATATATAAATATAATAAAGTGAAAATCCTATCAAATAAACAAATTCAATAATATCATTATTACCTTACCAAAAGGACCTCAAAAGTTGATTTACCCCATGTGATCATAGTATATATAATGTCATTAGCATGGACATTATGGAGAGCACAAAATCATGGATGATCTAAAACCAAGGCCACCCAATTCAAGTCCTCTTACTCCTCTTACCTTCTTGGAAAGAGCCGCTACTATCTATGCCGATTGCCCTTCCATTGTCTACCACAATACCACTCAAACTTGGTCACAAACAAATTCCCGTTGCCTCAAACTTGCTTCTTCAATTACCTCTCTTGGTATTCGAAGGAATCATGTCGTCTCCGTTGTTGCCCCCAATATACCCGCCATGTACGAGCTTCACTTTGCTATTCCCATGGCTGGTGCTGTTCTCAACACCATTAATCTCCGGCTTGATGCCCGTACCATTGCCGTATTCCTCCGTCACAGCGAATCTAAACTCGTTTTCGTCGATTGTCAATCTAAATCCCTAGTTCTTGAAGCTTTGTCGTTATTTCCGGTTCCATCTGACCGTCCCCTCCTCGTTCTCATCGAAGATGACGAATACCCAATTCCAACAACGGATGAATTCATCAGCACTTATGAGAAATTGGTGGAAAAGGGTGATTCGGGCTTCAATTGGGTTCGCCCCAAAACTGAATTTGATCCGATTTCGATGAATTATACTTCTGGTACTACTTCTGCTCCGAAAGGAGTGGTTCATAGCCACAGAGGTATTTTCGTGATTTCTTTGGATTCTTTGATTGAATGGTCTGTTCCGAAACAGCCGGTTTATTTATGGACGCTTCCTATGTTTCATGCAAACGGATGGAGCTATCCTTGGGGAATGGCTGCAGTGGGTGGAACTAATATCTGTTTGAGAAAATTCGATGCCAGAATCATTTATAACTCCATCAAGGAGCATGGAGTCACTCATATCTGCGCTGCTCCTGTTGTACTCAACATGCTGTCGAATTCCCCTGATAGCAAGCCACTACAACACCCTGTTTATATAATGACGGCAGGATCCCCTCCACCTGCCGCTGTCCTGTTTCGAACAGAGTCTCTTGGATTTGTAGTCCATCATGGTTATGGACTGACAGAAACTGGTGGATTAGTTGCCGCTTGCACATGGAAAAATCAGTGGAATAAATTGCCGGCAAGTGAAAGGGCAAGGCTGAAATCAAGACAAGGGGTGAGAACGGTTGGGATGACGGAAATAGACGTGGTGGATCCAGAATGTGGGGTGAGTGTAAAACGGGACGGTTCCACTTTAGGAGAAATTGTGCTGAGGGGTGCTTGTATCATGTTGGGTTACCTCAAAGACCCTGAAGGAACATCAAAGTGCATGAAAGATGATGGTTGGTTTTACACAGGGGATGTTGCTGTTATGCATCCTGATGGGTACTTAGAAATTAAGGACAGATCAAAGGATGTGATCATAAGTGGTGGAGAGAATTTGAGCAGTGTGGAAGTGGAATCGGTGCTGTATGCACATCCAGCAATTAATGAAGCAGCAGTGGTGGCACAGCCAGATGAATTCTGGGGGGAAACTCCTTGTGCATTTGTAAGCTTGAATGGAAAGCATAAGGTAAGTGAAAAAGATATTACAGAGTTTTGTAGAGCCAAACTGCCACATTATATGGTGCCAAAGACTGTGGTATTCAAACAAGAACTTCCAAAAACATCCACTGGGAAAATTCAGAAGTTTAGTTCTTAGAGATATTGCTAAAAGTATGGGGAAGAAGAAGATGAGCAAGATGTAGAGATGAGTGATGACTAGGTCCCAAACAGTGTCTGGATAAACAATATGACACATGCCCTATGGTTTCAATAATTTATTGCTTCTAAGAATATGAATATGACACATGCCTATGGTTTCAACAATTTATTGCTTCTAATTTATAGTTTCTACGACTTGCCGTCTTGTTTATTTCCTCCTAGATTGCGTGTTTGATGTATACTTGAATGGCTTGGCGTCAGCCTCCACTTTTGGTCCTATTTGGGTATTTTCCAAATTATAAAACAAAGACTGGAGAAAATAGTTAATAACATCAATGAAAGAGTCGATTGTAAATATTATTCTTTTGTACTGTCTTAAAACTAGAGATGGCTACTTAATTTGTTTTGATTTTGTGTCAGCTTTACAAATCATACAAATAAAAATAGCTGGATGTATCAAATTATCATAACTCTAGGAATACAAACATAATTTAATACACAAATACAATTAAATCAGATCTTCGTGTTTTGTAAAAACACAAAAATTACGAATATAAATCAACCAATAAAAATACAAATCAATCAAATATAATTGAAACAAAAAATCAATCAATACGAATACAGCTATGATTTTTGTGTAATTTTGAAATAAAAAGTACAAACATAAAATCAATTGATATAAATATGACGAGTGATTCATGGGATTTTTTTCTTTTTTTCTTTTCATTCATGAGATTTTTTTCTCGATTCATGGAATTATGTGTGGCCAAGCCCATAAGGGCCATGCGGACTTGACGTCATCCCCACCTTTATTCTTATCGGTTAGCTGCCAGTTCTACCGATCAATTGGTTTTTCATTATTTAATAAGAAAGATGGCCGAATAGCAGAAGTGCTACTTAGTAGTAGAAACTCGGAGAGACAGACAGAGAGGGGACTCTTTCTTCTTCGAAAGCAAAGACTGCTGTTACCTCTCATTATGGATTTGCGAATCTTAAGTCAAGCAAGGGGCTATGTTAATTGCCGTTGTGACTAGGCTCGAGATTCATCATCCGGGGAAGCAACCTGTCAGAGGGGCTTTCGAAAAGATGAAGATGCAAGGGGTAAAGAGACAGTCTTGCTAAGCTAACTAAGAGCGCTATCCGTTCCTACGCCCCCTAATCTGGTAGTCGCTAGCAGAGGAAGGCCCTAGTGGTAGTGCTTTCTTCTATTGTCTCATCAGGGGTTCCATCCGATCAAAAGGGTACAGATCTTTCTAAATAAGAGATAAAGCGCTAAAGGCTGTTAGCCCATAAGTAAGTCCTGTGACGAAGCGGCTGTTAATACTTCTGGCTCTCGGGAGTCTCTTTGTAGGATACTTGGCCAAAGTGTGACCTGTTAGCCCATAAGTAAGTACTGTGACGAAGCGGCTGTTGCTCACCCGACACGATCGTACGAGGTCACAATTCACCCAACACGATCATCCGGGGTGAACAAGAAATCCCATGAGGCGGACCTTGGAAAGTTTTAACATAAGTTGTTGTGTTTGTTATTGATTAAATTGAGAGTCCTATTTGTATAAATATTTAATAACCACTCAAAATATACAAATTCATGATTTAAATAGCTACTGAAACTATAATTATGTTATGTAATTAGTTAAATATTAATTGACAAATCTCCTTATTTTTCTAATCTTATCTATTTATGAATTTTCTCATTTTTATTTATTCAAGTTCTTAATATTAGCTCATTCTAGTTACATGTTTCATGACCTCCAAAAAGTTAATTATTTTTTAAATTTATATATTTTTCTCGTAATCTATTGAAGCTAAAATAATATTCGTCTTCATAAACCCAAAATAAATTTATAAAAATGAAAATATAAAAAATTACAACAACTTTAAAAACTACTAGATTTTTTCTTTTTTAAAAAAAGGGATCTTAAATAGGTGCAATAATTAATATAGCAGGGACCATGAAATATTAATTTTGTAAAAATATTATTTAATCGATAACTGGAGTGAGACTCAATGTAGATTAATTTTGATTATATCAAAATCATTGTATCTTATTAATTTATGTATCATATATATTTAATGAATTCACATAAAAAAATAATTTTGTTCGAGGGATGAAATCTCTACGAATTTGAATAAATTCATTTGTAAAAGCATTATCCATGAACTTAAGATTCTGATTAATAATCTAACTTACCACAATAAAATGTGCATTAATAACATGTTGGATTATCTAAATGAAATAATACATATTTAGAAATCCAAAACTCAGAAGAAATTTTGGATATCATCAGAAAAAATAAGAGAAACCTTCCAAATATATAATCGCTTATCTTTGGGTTAAATTCAAATTTATTATTGAGTTTTCACATGAAAAACTAATAATCGTTCATGTTTGCAATATTGGTGCACTTTTGATCCTCCCCTAAATTTTGCCTATATTTTTAATATTAATTTTGTCCATAATTTTATGTATAAAATATTCAATTGTCTTTTATATATTTGATATAAATAATAATTTCAAGTGAAAGAAGGTCAAAAAAGCATCTTGTTTTGTTCAGTATATTGTAACTAAATTAAGAACAATTTCACATATGATGTTGCAAGAAAAGAAACGTTTGTATTATGTATAAATTATATAAATGACAAACTGTAAAGGCATAATTCCTAATATTCCCCACTCTTTCATTAATTACTGAAAATCCCCACTTTTTCTGCATTTTTGTGATACCTGAAAATAGCGTTGATACCATCGCTTGAATTTCAAATTGTTACGCTAAATATGGAAAAAAAACTGTCAATTAATGGGTAAACCCTTGATTAATGCTGAACGTTGGGGCTGTTAAAAATCAATCCCATAAAAAACGTTACAGATTGTTAGGTTTAAAATTTTTTAAAAAATCATTGAGCATCATTGTTCAATTTACAGATTCTTGTTTCATCGGGGGATGAAAAAAAATAACGTAGAAGATGAATGTCTCTATATTGATTCAACATTTAGGTATCTGGGGATCAGACATTATGTATACTCGATACAAGAACGATGAAATTGTTGTCGGTGAAAACGTTTCATTTTTGACCTCAAATTTGTGATAGCTGCTGAGTTGGGTATTGATGAGCGAAGGAAAAAAATTGAGATATGATATGTTGTTGAAGGCAATGCTTCTCCAATTTCAATCAGAAACAATATGGGGGTAAAACTGTATGTTGAAATTAAGCTGTAAAACTGTATGTTGAAATTAAGAAAAAAGAGTCGGGATTTGGAATGTACCCACTGTGCGTGGATACTATCGATTTGGACGCGATGGATACTTTCTTCGACAGGCATGGTAGAAGCAGATTTGATGATTTCTTGCTCCATCCCTCAACTTGAAGTATCAAATGTTATATCTGATTCTTCTAATATGATGTCAAGGTTAAACAAATGTACAAGGACAAAATCACAATGGTGAAAGTGGTGGAGAAATATAAGATCAACAAGGGATTCAATTTCAGGGTGAAAAGATTCGACAAACAAAGGTATCAATGTGTTAAAATCTTTACTTATAGTATCATTTTAAAGGTCATTATGTTAGTTGAACTACTACATATATTTTGATATTTAGTTATAGGTTTTTTGTGCTATACGATTAATTTTGATACTTTTCAATTTGAATATTTGCATTCACGTGACAGTTATGTGTTGAGATGTTTCTCCGAAGATTGTGCTTGGGGTATGAAGTCATCGTGAATTTTTTTTAGATTTTTTTAAAATCAGATACTTCAACGAAGCACATACATGTATGATAAGGAAAAGGTTGTTGAACAATTTTGAGGCAACACTGTCATTCGTAAGTGGTGTAATGATTCTGAAACTGGTTAATCACAAGCATAATCACACTCCAAATGATATAAAAGATGATGTTAAAGCTGCCTTTGGAGTTGATACTATGTATCACAAAACATGACCTGAGGAGCGTGTGATGGACATTTTACAGGGTAAGCCCGCGGTTTGGTACAAACAGTTGACAAAATACAAATACATGTTAAATATTGTGTATTCAAAGTCATATATAAGAATGCTCAAATTTGAATCTCATGAATTCAAGTATCTATTCATTGCATTGCGCCCATTTATATGGGAATTTCAGTTCTGCAGACCCATTGTCGTTGTTGATGGGGTACATTTAAGTAGGACTTATAAAGGGACCTTCGTATCGGCAGGTACACTTGATGGTGCAGGTATCAAGTTTTGTATTGATATTAATTTTATTTTTTTTGTAGCAACGAAAGTATCTAAAAGAAATATTTTTTTTTCTTTTTTTTGGATTAAATAATACAGATTGTATTTTGCCATTGACCTGTGGAGTTGTTAATACCGAGAACGATTCCTCGTGGTCATGATTTTTTCTACAGTTCAAAAATATGTTTGGTGATAGGGAGAATCTGTGTTTTGTATCTGATCGTAATGAAAGTATAATCAAGAGTATTCGTCTTATATTTCCAAATGTCCCGCATTGTACATGCATCTGGCATTTATAGTAGAATATTTGCACGAACTACAGAATAAGTAAGGATGTGTTAAGTGATAAGTTCTATTCTATGGCTAAGTGTTACCGAATGAAAGAGTTTAACAGAATAATGGCGAAGGTTGTTAAAATAGATCAGAGGGTCAAAGATTATCTAGAAAGCGTTCGTTATGAGAAATGGGCTAGAGTACATGCACCGATAAATAGAGGCCTTCTTGACATCCAATATCGCTGAATGTATCAATGGAATTCTTGTTTAGGCAAGAGAATTGCCTATTATAGGTTTCTTACAGGAGGCAAGAATTCTTTTTGATTTGAGAAATTGCAAGAACAGGGAGACGACTTCGTATACCAAAGAAACTTTAGGTTAAAAGTATGAGGAAATTCTAATTGATAATACTGCTAGTTCTTCAATAAAGGTACGTATCTTAGTTTATCTCTGTGAAAAGCTAATTTATAATGATGTTTGATGGTATGAATTTGTAAAGTGTCATTGTTTTCTATCAAATAGTAGCCAAATAAATAAAATTAAATATTAAAGAACACAAGTACTGTATTGAAACCAAAACTGTGTGTGTATCAACATGTTTTAATTTTTGAACAGGTGGTACCATCATCCAACTATGTTTATTCAGTTTATGATGCTGGACGGAGGTATATTGTCTGCCTTGAAAGAAAAAGATGTTGCTGTGAAAAATTTCAAATTGATGAAGTACCATGTTCACACACAATTGTTGCATTAAGAAGCAAGAATGTAATTGATATGCATTCATACTGTTTTGATTATTATAAATCGAAAGCGTTAGCAAGTACTTATGAGTTAGCAAGTAACTAAATTTTTCTAAACTTACTGATTCGTATAGCATAGAACATAAGACAAATTGATAATTGAACAAAACATGTTTTGTCATATAAATATGTGTGTACTATAATGTTAGTCTTATTTTATACTTCAAACTTGAATAGTTGACAAAATATAGTATGTATAATCTATTGCATAACCTACCCTATCAAAAAAAAAGTATGTGCTGATTATATGTATCAGAGAAAGTACCTTTTGTAAATTTTAAGTATCAATAAATATATGCTATCCACTTTGTCACATGATTTGAGGTATCAAACAGTAATAATTCAGTTGTACACTTTTTAATTTTAAAAAAATTCAACATTGTGACCTAATTTGAGGTATCAATCCATTGGTTGTCTTCATAACTGTGCTGTGGAAGAATCTACAATGTACCAAAGTATAAAATTGATATTCAATTCAAAAATCAAACTACTCAAAAAACAGAACAAGATCGACAATTTTGTGTTAGAACGACTAACCTTAGCCAATGAAGGGCGGATAATTGCGGTTTATGATTCTTTTGGATCAATTTTTTTTTTTGTTTTTATATGTCGTACTCGACCTGATGATTTGGAACTTGATGCAACGTGCTTCACCACTTCATCCTCTTGTGGCATGGTTTCTTCAATAGAATCTTCGACAACATTATGATTAATTCCTTTTTGTGGGCCTGCATTATTTGGGAGATTATCGTCATTGCTGGCTGAGAGTTGAGTCATACCAAGACTAAACGATAGTGCCGATTCCATTAAAATATCCTAATTGATTCAATAACAACTAAATTTTTTTGAAAAAATTCGTTCATAAAAGGAGAGAAAGAAGTTGACTGTACTTGAAACGGAGAGGGAAGAGAAAATAATTTTTTTAAAAAAATTTGGTAATAAAATTAAAATTGTGAATAATTGATGGTAATTGATTTTGATCAGAATATTGTATAGTAAACAATGAGTGATAATAGGTATATGGGAGAGGTTAATGGGCTAGGTATAGAAAATAGAGAGAGAAAACTAAAAAAAAAAGGGATTTATGTAATTTTTTTTAAATGATAGGGAATGTTATAGATTTTGCTAAATAAAGTTGTGTAGTTTTGTAATTTATAGTTGTATTATTGCATATGAAATTAACGTGATGAACCTCCCAATTTTAGTTGCAATAACATTTCTACTAAATAGAATAATGTGTTCTTCTTCTCACTTCTCTTACATGGAGTTATTATTTTCTACTAAATATACATATATAAAAAATAATTGAGCATTTCATACATAAAATTATGGATAAAATCAATATTAAGAAATGGACAAAAGTTTGAAGGATGACCAAAAGTGCACCAATATTGAAATTATAAGGGACTATTAATGCTCCATATAAAAGCTCAACGATGAATATTGAAATTATAAGGGGCTATTAATGCTTCATATAAAAGCTCAAGGATGACTTTGAGTCTTAACTCAAAGACGAGATTATTTTGGTCCTTTTCTTAGTGCAATTCAAAAAGACAACACTGAAATATTTGGATGCAATAAGAAAAGTTATAGATGAACTTCAACTAGATTTAAATTTTAACCAAAAACACACACAATAAAATCATATTCCACTAAATTATCTAAGATATATTTGTACTTTTAAAGAATTATTAATTTATAATATTAATGAGACCATATATTTATATAAGAATCTTCTGAAAATATAATATCTTATTCGCTTATCAAAATGGGTGATTTCTTCCATAGGTCCAAGTCGGTATCGAAATAAATATTATCTTAGAGAGATTATTAATTATCAAGTAATAATTTAATGAGATTTTACTATATATTATTTCGACATAGATAAACTATAAAAAAAATCTAGTAGAAGTGGAAATTTTATTTCAACCAATAAAAAACTAATAAATAACATATAAAGAGAGATTTGTTAATTTAAAGGATATAAATTAACTAAAAAGGTGAATGAAAATATATTTTTTTAGAGACGAGGGATACTTTTGAACATATTTCCTATATTTAGAGATTGTTTTTTTTATCCTTTTTCAAAAAAAAAAAAAAAAAACTATCATGAAACTGAAAATCTAAAGTGAAGAGAGAGAAATGAATCTTTTTACAATAATAACTATATTTCGTAGGGATTTGACGATGGAAATTCAAAAATAATTAGATAATTAATCCTCACTCCCAAAAAATCAGCCACAAATCCCTACTTTCAAGCACACAAAAAATGTGTAGATTCAATTGGTTATGTTTTATAATTAAAAAATTATATTTTGTAATAGAAAATATTCCATTCATGTTTTGTAAATTAGGATCTTAAACACATCATTTATGTGATTTTTTCCTTTTTGAAAGTCCTTTTTTTTTTCAAATTTAAAATGTATTTAAAAATTAAATTGAATAGATAACCATCGTTATTATTTAAAATGGTCAAAAGTTAAATTTTAGAAACAAACTTTAAATAGTTAAAATAACTATAAGAAACTACAAATAATTAAAATAACTATAAGAAACTATAAATAATTTAAATAACTATAAGAAACTATAAATAATTTAAATAACTATAAAATGTAAAAAAAATTAAAAAAATTATAAAAATTAAAGACAAATAATAACTAATTATTATTTCCTTCGTTCTTTTTTAGTTGTCATAATTTTTAGAGTCATATGATTTTTAAGATGTATTTTTTTTATCATATATGAGAAAATTACAACTTATAATATTTTTTATATAATTTTATAATATTATAATTAAACTGTATCAAACAATACAAAAAATAAAGTAGGGAGAAGAAAGAAGACTTCTTATTCCTCTAGAAAAGTATTCAGATGAATATTACAATGAAGGAAATCCTTTTATTTATAAGGGAAAAACTGACTTGGACTCCAAGTAGGATTCCTAACTCGTAAAAGAATTTATATAATAGACATTCACTATAACATAAATATGTTTGTAACACTCTCCCTTGAATGTCTATTTGATAGATTATGTGCATGTTAAAACCTTATTAAATAAAATCCAGTGAAAAAAATTCTAGTGAGGAAAAAGAACACATATCTAATAATACGCATTTCAAATGCCTCATTAAAAACCTTACAAAGAAAATCTAATGGGACAAAACATTGTGAGGAAAAAAATAGTACACCACGTATTAACTCCCCCTAATGGAAATATCAATCCAAATACTTGAATCTTCTCATCCAATCTTGTGTACCATCCTCTTGAAAATTGCAGTTGGTAGAGATTTGATAAACAAATCAACTACATTGTCACTCAAACGAATCTATTTTACATTTACATCACCATTCTTTTGGAGCTCATGTGTGTAGAAAGGCTTTGGCAAAATGTGCTTTGTTCTGTCTCTTTTTGATGAATCATTCCTTTAAGATCAAAGAATATGATCAAAGAATTTTGCAAGTTCCTCACCTCATCTTCTTTTAAGCAAGTAATCTATCGCCTTTTGAAAACTCTTCAAGTATTTCAATTCAAGTTATCAACTTACATAACAATATGAAAGATTCTTGATTAATTTAATCAATATGAGGATTATAAACAAGTTTTTCAAGAACTTGTATATGCTTTATGCATTTTCAATCCTTCAAATACTTTCATATTAATTTTGTCCAGTGACAATATTCAATTCTAAATGCATGAAATTTTATAATATGTAGATTGCAAGTCAAATAACCTTTACACTTACCAAGATGTATCATTCCACTTGATAATTAGAACATACTTTAATATACCATAGAATTTAGATCCTCATAATTTTTTACAATATTGTGCTATATTGTATCAAAGATATCATTGACAAAATATTCTTTTTTTATCGGTTTGCAATACGACATAACTTATTGAGATTTCATCACTTCATTATTTTCAGGTGGCTATCTCTCTCACTAGGTTTCTTGAAGGATTATGTGATAAGCTCTTCAAGAACACATTGCCTCTTTATTATGATCATTTTGATCATTTACTCCTTTTCTTTTCGAGAATTATCTTATTTGGGATCAATAGCATGTTTCATGCATGTCATAAACTGTGTCCTTCATGGATATTCAATAAGAGCATTCCAACTCTTAATTTCTTATTATCTCCCACTTATGTTAGACAAACTAACATATATTCCAATCTATCTTGAAGAATCCATCTTTTATGTATCATGGTATATTTATTTATTATATACTGCATATCAAACTTATTAGATGAAAATTATATGGTTACTGACCATATATCAATTGAGAGGAAAATTGATCATAATGTATTAGATTGATGCATATCTTTGTCTACAATTTGTCATATTTTAGACCATGAAATTTTGTTCTCATAAGCAATGATTAACTATTTGTGTAAGACATTTAATATCAATGAGCCTGGATATTTATCAATATTATCAAAACGAATTATCTTGATTACGTATTCTGAAAGTTGTGCTCTTAACTCAATTATCTTACACAAGTAATTCTGCGAATGTCAAACTTCAGGTTGACAATAGATGCACATGTGATTCTCTTATGGATGCATCTATTTCACATATCACATGACTGCGAAGGGACCCATATTCACCTTTCATACTTTCAGAATTTTATCCTTCCATACTTTCAAAATTTAGGAAATTCAATCCCAACATGAGTTGGTCCAATCAACTTATCATGAGAACAAACAATCTTGAAGAATCTTTTATTTCTTCAATATATGCCTAATAAGTAAACTCCAAGTTTATCATGACATGTGCCTTTTGCTTTAATAAATTTTTTATTTGTATTACATGAACACATTTTAAATTTATTACTTAGGGAGTAATTTTTATATTTCTTCCTTCTCAATTACTCTATCTCTCTTCTGAAGATGAGTCGTGATCCTATCACAATAAAGTGCATATTTATATTGAAACATTTTATTGAATTCCATCACATTCACTTCAGAGAATGGATTTGTATCTATAGCACTTATCAAAAAGTTCTCATTCTTCAAGAATGGAACACAACCATATTAGCATATCAATTTATGATAATTTAATACCTCATTTCATGTTCACATGCATTATTCAATCACTTGTTTTCTTTCAGACATTATGCACTGCTACCACATTCACTTTAGAGAATAGAGTAGTCTAATGAAACATATTTTATAACTTTTCACAAAAGTACATTATTTTGCTTTAGTCATCCTTATATCATTAATATGGTGCATTGAGATTTGAACCCAACGTCTTATCCATATAAATATATCTTAGATCATGAATTAATAGGAGTTGAATTCAATATTTATTATCACAATGCACAAAACTGTCACTTGATATCTTACCTTTTTGGTGCAATAGAACTAAAAACTATTCAATCTTCCATAGCCATAGAACCATAACTAATCAAGTAATTTATCTTTCTTTCAGGGTGTGCTAAGTAATCTGTTACATTGACTTGTGTGATGTCAACATGATTTTCACAAATAAAATTTGCTTCTAAATTTTTTCTCTTTCTTCTTTAATGGGGCTTAATAAAATCCAACCAAGTGTTTTGGAGTACAACACTCACTTGCATATTGGCCTTTTCCATCATATTGATAACACCCTTTTGGTGGTGATTTTTCTTTGGTGAATGATCAACACCAGCACAAGAATTTTGTTCTTGATCATTATCATGAATACGACCAAAGTCGTGACCTTTTTCATGCCTAACATGACAGGCATACACCTCATTCACTTCAGAAAGTGACATAGATCTAGTAACTCGATTTTCATGATTTTTCATCAATAAATTATTATTTTGTTTGACCATGAAAAGATCAGTTCAAAATATGAAACATTTTTCTCGATATTGATGTTGTAGCAGCACATTCAAGCATGAAAAGTGGAAAACGTATTTTTCATTATATCAATATCTAACCATTTCTCCACACAATTTCAATTGAGGACTGATTCTGGGCATAACGGAATTATACTTGTGAATAGACTCAAAGTCTTGTAGCCTTAGATGCATCCAATCATATCATGCCTTTGGATGTGGTCATCTTAGAGTGGTCATATCTTTCTTTTAGGCTTTTTTCAGAAAACAAATGAATTCTTGACTGTGAGATAATCAATTTTCAAAATTTCATCAAGATGATGATACAAAAATATCGTCGCTTTAGCACAGTCTTGTTTTAATACTTTATTTTCATCTTTAATGATGTCTCCAAGACATATAGCATCCCACACCCATGAAGGATAGTTCTTGATCAAACTATGAAGGACAACAAACTCAAATTGTTTTGAGCTTTCTTATCCTTATTCTGATGGAAGGAATGTATCATTTGTCTATTTTCAGGATGTACATGCCTTCCTTTGCAAGTTCATCTGCTATCGTATTGCCCTCTCTGAGTGTATGCTTTATGTTTGCACATGGGACTTCCTTGATCATCTTCGTTATTGCTAATGAATCTATTTCTATAGCTTTGTTCTGCCATCTCTAAGCTGTTGCAGCTGATTGTTTGTACCAACTCCAATCCCTTTTGCGTCTCCCTTGCTCTCTGCTACACAAAATCTTTTCCTAGGATTTCCTTTGCTACCGGGCCGTCTCAATAAATTTCATAAACAAGTGTCATTATTTTTTTAAGATATCATATACAAATTGAGTAACTATAACACATGAAATCTCAAGAAGGTAGGATGCACACAGACTTCATGAAGTTAGAATGCGAATAATGAAAATTTTCTATGAAAAAAATAATATAAAGTTAAAATAATCAAACCTTACTTCAAAACTTTAAAAGTTTATATAATGATATTGTAATAGTTGCACTAAATTTGATCGATTGATTTAATAATATTAAAATAATATTAATTTATTGAAGTGCATGACATTTAAAGAATACTCCAAAAAAATAAATTAATCTTTTTATAAACACAAAACAATATATTTTGCATACGACAAAAACTTTTATAGTTTGGTAGACTTTAGATATTCAATAATGACAAAAAAAGGAATACAAAGAGGTAAATGTATGTTAGAATGATAATCTGGGTTCATGATAATCATCAAGATATAAATAAATCAACAAAATAAGTAGCCACATAAAAAAAGATATTATAATTAAGTAAACACTATTTTATTTCTTAATTCTTATAGTGACCTCCATATCAAAAAAGTAAATAGTTACTAATATTTTCTACCCAATTTTTTTCCCCAAATTTATCAATAATTTTTTCCAAAAACATTGGGGGGGCCCCAAGCGGAAACCCTTGTCTTGGATGATTCCATCTAACAATGAGATGATAAATGTTGGTTCTATAATCTCCAAGACATGTTATAATCATCCCACCAACTCTTTGCATAGGCTTCTTAGTCATAATCATCCATGGTACATTCTTTGTAACTAACCCCACCAATCCTTGAAAGCCATGTTTAATAATGTTTCTTCTTTTCCTTAGATTCCATATAATAATTGCAACAACAAGTCCTACACTGCCACTTGGCTTAATGATCTTGGTATAGATAGCGAGTAACAATTACCTACAAAAACCAACTAGTTTTATCATTGTTCTTTCCCTGTTTCATTTATTTGTGTAGACATATTGAGTGAAAAAGGATGGAGTCTGTAGTAATGAATAAATATGTCAATGAATTGGGACATTAAGAAACAATTAGTTTATGTTTTCAGAGTTGTGATTTTTAAAAATAGCACCAAGAGAATAATACAAGTTAGTTGTGCAAATGCATGCATTAGTGCAAATCTCAAGTAGTTTTCCAGAGGGAAAAAACTAGACACCTAACTTTATTCACTCCAAAATTATGAATCAACTCCATCTTATCAGCACAAGACAAGGGATTGGCAATTATTTTCCTTCTATAACAGGTCTCAATTAATTAGAGGCAATTTGAATGATTATAACACCACATTGTATGGCTGTCAGCATCATGTATTCTGCAATTGTTTCATCTTACAATGGTAGTTCACAAGAATATGGTGTTCTATGACCAGGATTTATGCCCTGTGTAAGTAGCTCTTTTTAAGTCTATTGTACAGAATCAATACATGAGATTAATGTTGCATCCACATGGTCATCATCAGTATGTGTAATAGCCCTTCGAACATCATCTAACAATAAGCTGTGTCCTCTGCCATAAAATATGTATATGATAACTCCCACAGCGAGCCATATAAAAACACGTAGCCACGTTTGAGCTCTACAGTTAGCATGGTTAGTGATTGGCATGCGCATATTTGACAAGTCCATAAGATAAGAAAAGGAATATGACGACTTACCCAATATTTAGTAGCAAGTATGTATTTATAAGAACACTGGCTACAGGTAGGAAAGGCACAAATGGGCAAACAAAACCTGGAGAAAAAACAGATTGGAAATACTTAAATGACAGAGAATTCATGTCCAAAATCTTTAGTATGCTTTTTCTACTTGTATTGCTTGTTTGATATGAAGCAAGGGTTATTCTTTGAGGGTTTTGCACAAGAAATCCAAAGTTTGGAAGCATGAAATACATTTAAAAGAGAGATATTTTACAAATAAAATTGCCTTGAACCAAGTTAAGACTTCCAGCAGGATACACTGCAAATGATCGTACTTTTTATTTTTTCTTATTAAGTATTGCAATGGAGATCATATTTCAGTCTATGAGCATAAGTTATCTTAAAAGATCAACGCTATCGGGTCTAAGGATTAAAAAACAAAGTGACGCATCAGGTGCTGAAAGCTCAATACTCATCAATAAAAGAACACTATGTTGTGATGAATGAACAAAATTTTCAGGCAACCTGTGAAGAACTCATTTGGCTAGTCCCAGGATTGCCTCTGGGAACATTGAATGCATACAAATTTCAATTACAAAGCAAGAGAAAGCGTAGTGGAAGTGTGAAATTCTGAGTCTTGCTATTATTTAACACAATAAAGTTCCATATCATAGAAACGTATTTTATCTTGTACAACTGAATGAACAAATTTGAAGAACTCATTTGGCTAGTTCACAGAAAGGCCTACTAGCATATTGAATGCGTATAAACTTCAAATCCATTGCAAGAGAAAGTAAGTATAGTGTAAGTATGAAATTCTCAATCTTATTAGTATTTAACACGAAAAAGTTCCATACTGAAACACATTTTATCTAGTATAACTGAAGCCTGTTTCTTCAGTAGACTACCGATATTTCCAAGTAAAGGAGTTATGGTTGTGCTTTCAGTAAGAGAGCGACATGTAATAATGACTACAAGTATTAGCAATACCTCCTGATTTTGTGAAACTCTCTTTTGTGTCAGCTTGATCGATAGAATTGAGCACAGTCAAACAGCAAATTACAAGCATACCACCGATTCCACACAATATAAAGCACAGAATGCTGACACAATGAACAATTTATAGGGTTAAAGATACCAGACACTTATTTGGCAAAACTTAAGAGATGAAAAGGAGAGAACGTTACGTAAAAATAACAGTAAATCTTGCAAGATGAATAAACTCAAGGAAATATTTATGCAGCCATCAGAAATCAACTCTTGAGCTAAAGTACAGCTTTGTTCACCAATGTAGGCGATCGTGTTCTAACACCGTGTAGTCGGAGACCATGTCTTTGATATGATTAAAGCATCTTATATACTTCTGTTGATTTGTGAATTTCTGATTATGATCAACTGTGATAAATGGATCTGATAAAATCAGATTTACTAGGTTGTGAAGTATTATAGAAAATTAAAGCAGGCTGGAATCATCCCTTGGTTCTCAAATCTCCTAGAATTAAGAAACTTTCTAGTCTCTCTCTTTTCTGTAATTTTTTACCACTACAGATGAATAAAATAGAGCAATTTCGGTATCAAAGCAGACATTGTATCATCACAAATTTTTTTCTTGTGCAGTTAAAACTGCATTTGTTGGGCAACATCACTCAGCAATATGAATAAAAGTCGAGAGTTCTGCAAACAAATTTCTAGCTGAGACAATGATGAACCAAGGCAATGATTGCTCACTTGTCTTTCAGCTCATTTCTCACAGTCTGAACGGCAATAATTATTTGGAATCGGTGTGATAGATGGTTGAGGGAAACTTGAGCATCTAACTGGAGAGATGAGAGAGCTAGAACCAGAAGACCTAAGAATGAAAGCCGGGAGGTCAGAAAACTCATTGGTGATTGCTTGGCTGCTAAACTCCAAGGAATCTGCTATAGCCTATAGGTACACCATATTTGTTTTCCCACTTCTAAGGATGTTTGGTAGGTTGTTAGAGACTTATTCCAATGTAGAACAGGCTTCTCAGACTTTGTACACAGTTACTACAGTATAGGTTGTTGGGTTACTCGTTCAGATGCTTTATTCTGCAGATAGGACATAGATGTTATTACTACATTGCCTCTGTACTGTTCACATGTGATTGATTGTTCAGATAGTTGGTTCGCTAGATGAGGTTAGGTGCTCATTATGTGCTGATTCTGTCCTTCCTGAAATAGGGTCGTGAAATGGGGATTAAAAATAAGAAAAGGGAATTATTTATTTTCATCAAATGTATTGTTTTATTCTTATTCCTAGGGATGGATGGCTATGGGGTGGCGCAGGACGGGTTTAGAGCTATGTGGAGGGGGGCGGGTTTAAAGTTACGCTCGGGGCGAGGCGGTTGTGAGTTTAAGGTACCAAATAGGAACCCAAAGAACATTAAATCTTTGTAATTAGTAAACATTCAAGATATAAACTTTTTATTTTAAACTTTGACTTTAATTGCAACTTCTTTTCTAAAATTTAAACTAAATATGTCCAGTAAATTATTAGTTGTTAAAATGTTAATTAGAAACAGTTAATCAGCGATTAAAAAATAATTGTTGGAATGTTAACTAGAAATAGTTAATTAATTGTTTAGATGTTAATTAGTGAAAAATGAAAAAAAAATATGAATTTTATTTTATATGTTAAACTCAATTGAAAAAAGAAAAGAACTTAAAATTTATGCGGGGCGGGTTGAAAACGAAAAAATCATCATGTGGCGCGGTTTAAAAAACTTGCGGGTCGAGCTTAACCTGCCTTGCACCTCTCCATTGCCATCCCTACTAATTACACGTGTCGTTCTTCAATCCATTCATTTTACACGTCAACCGAGATTGTAATTAGCATGTCAAATATGTCGGGCTCGAGTGTGCATGAAGCACATTTATGCCACCAAGAGATATCTAACTAGCAGCTGGTGCCAACTTCAAGTGTGTATCTATGTATACGACCAACCGTTTTTCTTTGATGAAGTAATAATTTTTCATTGCAACATTGAGGCATAAATACCCGTATACAAATAGTATACCAAAAAAGTAGAAAATCTATGTAAAAGGATACAGTTTTCTGCGAATGTCAATGAAACTCCTATACAGTACAATACAATTAAATAAAATATTTTTAATGTTTTTCATCCAAAAATAAAGTAAATTATTTTATCCATATTGAATTTTAAAGTAGAGTACTATTTACTCATTAAAATATGGGTAAACAAGTATTTTATCCAATCCATTTCTTACCCAACCTATTTTTACCCATTTAATATATGGGCGGGTTCGAATTATTACCCATTTTATATTGACCCATTTTCAACCCGCCCAAATTTGACCCAACCTGCCCATTTGCCACCACTAGTTCAGACTAATGGCTGCATTTACTTCATTTTCTACTAGGTAGCATCTCTCTGTCACTATCTTGTTTAGAATCATTAATAATCTCCCAAGCTTCTGAAATCTCCTAGGCATGAGTATCGATAGTGAGAGTCCACCCATTTTGTAGCTCTAATGTGAAAGTTAACTTTGTCTAAGCTTTCCCCAATAGTCTTTTTCAATTCTGTGAGAAAGATCCACAGCTCTATTGAAACTTCCTGACTCATTCACCTTGAGAGAAGATCAAGTAAATTCTCAAGGATTTGATTTCAATGTCCACCGGGTCAAGAGAAACCACATTAGGTATATCAATATTGACCCTCGCAAGTTTATCTATAATATTTTGGCCTATATTCCTTCTTATCTGAAATAGCATTTTTGAAACCTAGGGAGCTTCTGATTCTTTGGATCGATCCACACTGATGCTATTATTTAGCAATGGGTCCAAGATATACTTCCCATTATGTATCTTCAAAAAATGTCCGCAATTGAACTTGCACGACACTGAGTTATGATTCTGGGATGAAATTTTGATTTTTAATTAAAATCTAAATCTCCTTCTTTTGACATATCTCCCTTAGACGTCCCGCTCATGTTGGATCTTGACTCTACTTAATGAGCATAGCATGATCTAAGGAAAAGAACGTCACGTGTCGTTCTTCAATCCATTCATTTTACACGTCAACCGAGATTGTAATTAGCATGTCAAATATGTCGGGCTCGAGTGTGCATGAAGCACATTTATGCCACCAAGAGATATCTAACTAGCAGCTGGTGCCAACTTCAAGTGTGTATCTATGTATACGACCAACCGTTTTTCTTTGATGAAGTAATAATTTTTCATTGCAACATTGAGGCATAAATACCCGTATACAAATAGTATACCAAAAAAGTAGAAAATCTATGTAAAAGGATACAGTTTTCTGCGAATGTCAATGAAACTCCTATACATGAATGAGTGCACCAAAAGAATTAAGGCATATGAGGCTATTCCTCAGCCATGGAAAATCACCCTCGTCCTCCCTCATTTGGCCAAACGTCTTTTAGTCTTTCCTTCTCAATAGTCAATTCTCAGCAACAATTCAAGCATCTCATTCACAACTCTCTGGCTGTATTCTAACTTCTTGGACCTTTCCAATAAGTTTTTCTTGACTCAATACAAAATCTCCGCTTCTTACAACTATTCTATAACCAAGACCCATCTTCATAGCATGGCAACATGAGGATTTCAGTTCTAACATC
>DF357615.1:34565-53029 GCA_000787875.1 Solanum virginianum
AGTTCTAACATCGTTCAGACTAGTGCTGGCAAAATGAACCCATATTTTGGTAACCCGCCCATATTTTAGTAGTTTGGATAGTGACTTTTTTACATACGTAAAATATGGGTTTAGACCCATATTCAACCCATAGAAATATGGGTATTCATGGGTCAAATATGGGTAAACTATGATTTAATCAAATGGGTTAAACTTCTAACTTCTTCTCACTCAAAATTCATTATGTTTTCTAACTTTTTTATGTTTTATTCACTTAAATATTTTGAAAAATATAAATTTAAATAAACTTATTTTCTTCAAATTTAAGAAAACATAATTTACCTCTAAAAAGTAGAAAAATATTTGTCAAAACTCTCCTCCAATTGCAAATCACAATTCTTTTCGTACACCCAATACCAAGATCCCTCCACAAGCCCTCAACCTCCCACCCTTCCACCCCCAAAGAAAATCAATTTTTTTATAAAATCTTTTTTCTTTATAAAAAATTCAAATTTTATCATAAAAATTGTAAATCCGGTTGAAAAACTTGCTACGGTTAGAAAACCCAACATAATGAACCACTACAAGTTAAGGTTGTAACTTATAAGTATGAAATCAATATGAGAAAAATTGAAAGTTGAATTTTCAAAAAATATTATTTTTTATCCCAATCCATCTTTCTACCCTTGCGATTGACTCTACCCATATTGGAATGGGAAAAGCTAAATCATCAATCACCATTGTCATTACCAGCAGAATCTAATATGCCTACAGGCCAAGTAAGACCAAATCCGTCTCGCTTTTGGTCCCAACTCGAACAAAGCAAGAGAGGTCTAATACAAAGATGTCCAATCTTTGCCGAGACTGTCCCTCACCAAAGCCCTTTAAATCATCATCATAAGGAAACCAAAGTTGCTGGATTATTCTCTACTGTTTGCTTTACCATGGGATCATAATGTGGGAAGAGCTTCCCAGGCTCCAAAGACACTACTAACCTGGAAAGTCATCCAAGCAGCACAGGCATGGAGTAACGCCCGCAAATGGTCTTATATCAGACATCATTCAAGAATTTCTAAAATTAGGAACTTTTTTATGACACTTGTTTTTGTGATCCATAAATTTTAGATTCAAAATGTTTCAGTCAGGAAGCCATCATATACTTCAATTTTATTAGAACCACCATTGTAAGCTTTAATCACAGAAGCAAAAAAAAATTAATAAAAGAAGAGGACATTGTACATTAGCCTGACAATTATTTTATCAAAGACTAAAGAACTGCATTTCCTTACCTGGATAGACCTTCAGTTGAAATAGCAGCTACCACTACAAGAATTCCAAAACATACCATAGTAATACTCCAAGCAGCAATTTTCCTTCTCCTGAGTTTATCTTGAAAATATGGAAAATTACACACCATTAAAAGAAATTGCTGAATCAACAGATTAAAGATGATTTTATAGTAGCCTCAATTGTGGGAAATCCATATAGAGAATGTAACTCGCAGAAAATTATCCGAAAAGCATTTGTTTGTCAACCAACCATTTGGATAAGCACCAACAGTGTCCAGCTAATGAGAAAAGCATAGGAAACCATCCCTCAAGTAATCACGGGAAACTTGATGCTTGATTCTCGAATAGGATTGAATCTAAGATGAATGCTTGGTTTACGTCATGGAAGAAAGACATGAATTCTTTTTTATTAATAACAATGATTTAATTAGTATGCACAAAAACGATGCCAAGATTTACAAGTGTTTAGCATCATTCTGTCAAGAAATTCATCCAGCTATCTGCCTGATCAAAAAAAGAAAAGAAAAAAAAAGAAAAGAAAAAATCCATCCAGTTATCCATAAAAGTAGGGATGCATGCCCTTCTATCTATTTCTCTTTATAGCTGTACATCTGCTAAAGTAAGTCTTGAAAGACCATCACACCCTTAAATACAATTACTTCCGAGGAGAAAAACACGATAACAGACTACCTACCAAAATATTGTTCACACTGCAAGTAGGACCATGATATGCAGGGATGTCGGGTCCTTCATCCTGAGTTTCGTCCAAGAAGGGAGGAGGAAGAAGCAAAGGAGAATGCAGGAGACACTGTTGAAGCGAAGAAGCCTATTGAGGATAAATAAATGCAGGTAAAGATACTAAGTCAGGGAAGGTTGTAGGAAACATAAATGAAAGACAAAAATGGAATGTGGAACGAGATAGAAGGATTAAACGGAAGATCAGTGATATAATCGAGGAGGTAACTGTACAAAAGGAGATATGAGAAACATAACACCCTCTGGGAGACAAAATGCATCTGGGGAAGGCACAGAAATAAGGAATACCAATTGTTCATTGGTGGACTTGGTATCAACCAAACCATGGGTTGAAGTTTCTTTTGGAAGGCAACAGGGGTCTCAGAATGATTAGGGGTGGGCATAAATCACCGAAAACCAAATCAGGATTTACCGTACCAAAGTTTATTTACCGGACCGGACCGAACTTTGAGGGGTCGTTTGGTTGGGAGTAGGTGTTATCTCGGGATAAATTATCCCACCATGTATATGGGATAACTTATCGCATTCCATCACTAAGGTATAAATGATGGGATAAATAATCCCATGACTACCTAATACCTCAACCAAACGTAGGATAACAATGTTTTATCCTGGAATTATTATACCTTATACTTCGCACCAAATGACTTTGAAAATTCAGTATTTGGAATCTACCTTTAATTACCGATTACTGAATTACCAAAACCGAACTTTGGAAATACCTAACCGAATACCACATGTCCACTCCTAATGGATTGTTTACCATATATACGGGTCACATTAATGAGTGATTTGAATATCTTGATTAACCTGGGAGGCCAAATTCATGATGTTTAAGGCTTGAGAGTGGAGATCTAACATCCATATGTAATTTCTCTAAAAGATAACATGTCAAATGTTGGACAAATTAGGAACATGTCCTATCAAAATATCTTTTCCTCAATACATAATTCCAGATTATTGTACCGAAGTTTGATTTACCGGGGACTCAAAGATTGATATTTGGTATCTACTATTTCATTAACTATTCCAAATCATCAAAAGAGAACTTTGAAAATACTGAAAGCCCACTCCCTAGTAATGATGGAGGTGATATGAAGAATCATGGGAAATAGGAATGTTACTGTCGAACATGTGTGAAGAGAAAGCGAGAAACATGTATGAAGTGAAGGAAATAAAATAGCTTATTATCTGGCTAATTTGGCTTTAGAACAAGGAGATATAATGGCTGTTTCCAGGAGCTGGAAGTACAGGGGAGGAAGTTGATTAACAGTGACAAGTTGAATGAGCCCTACCTAAGAGCTAGATCATGCAGAAGATGAGAAGACTAAGCAATGGATGGAGAGACTGTTCACGTCATCATGTTCAAATCCTATAGGAGGAGAAAATGGAGACTGTTGCGATCACAAAACTTGTTTTTGATTTGCAGGTATCCAGCAAAATTGGAAATCATTGATGATCTTTCAATGTGTGGTATCGATGTGGTTTTTTTTTTTTTTTTTTGATAAAGCAAGTGATATTAATAACCGCATCAAGAAGATGCAAAACTTACAAGATATGGCATTTGGGCTTACAAAAAATCTCGGGCTAAGTATACAAACTATCTAAGCTAGAGTTAGTGAGTTAATAAAATCCTGAATTTGTTCTGCATTAACAGCAGGATACAGGTTGGACCAACTAAACAAATTTGCAATACACTTGGCCTTCAAAATGCCTAAAGCAGTTGACTCTCCATCAAAACATCTCCTATTTCTCTCTAACCGAATACACCAAAAAACACAAGCAGGTGTCATGATCCAGATCTTCTTATTGGCTTTGGCAACTTCCCACAGGCTCCAGCTCTTGTAAGCATCCTAACTGTGAGTGGTGTGGTCCAACTGAGACCAGACAGACTAAAAAACATGCACCATAATTCCGAGGCCACCTCACAATGAAGAAGAAGGTGTCTAGGGGTTTCAACCTCTTTTTTGGACATACTGAAAGATTTTGAGGGTGAAGTTAATAAGGGCAGCATAGATCCTGTTACAGCATTGAAACAGGATTTCAGGGAGCCAACAGTGGGTGATAATAGGAGGGCATACTGTTGATTGACACTGATAACTTAATTATAAGAATAGAATGCTTTTCTATTGAATGTATTTGATTATGTGATAATTGTTTTTTCTTATTTAGTCTTAGGACTCACTGTACACGTACCCATGAGAAGTACTCATTCTCATGGGTTGTATATTAATCAAGAAAAATAGGGAAGCTTTTTCTTCATCTTGAAATCTTCACATATTGATCAATGTAGATATACAATACGGGATAGACAGAAAAAGAGGCATCGGGCACAAACTGCAGGTACAAACAAAACAAACAAATGTTGGTACCTTATACACGCATATCCCATTGGTAGTGGCTCAATGTGTGGCATTAGCATCTTTTGATGTGTGACCTATAGCTATTGGGAACATATAGTATTGAGTACAAAGACCATATGTATCTGTTAAAATATAACATAGCAGAAATAAAGAGACAACAGGGGACAGAAGATCCATTGATAAAGGATTAAGGCAGAGGACATCAATGGACAAGCAGCAACAAAGGAAACAAGGAACATGAACACAGAAAGAGGATATCAGGAACACAGGCAAAGAGGATTCAGGAAGATGCAGAAAGGAGAACGTTAAGACAATGGATGCAAGGGGTCAGGAGGTATACAATCAGAACAAGTAGAGGAACTCAATTCAGAAGCCAAATCAGTATCAGGAAGGGGGAAGATTGGACACAACACACAAGATTCAAACCCCAGATGATGGAAAAGCACCCCGAAATACAAACCTCGGGATATGATAGGTCTTAACAGCATTACCAAATTGATGATTAATATCAAGCTTGATAGAGATTTCTTAGTAGTTGCAAGTTCAATTATTTGCATCATGGTATGTTTTCTCTTAAGGATGTTTACTCTACCTACTCTGATATCATATTGAAGTGTGTCGCCATCTCATCTAAAAGCTTAAATTGTTAGATACAACATGTTTATATTTGCTTAATTAGAGAGTACACTTGTCCCTCATTGTTGTGTAAGGGCACCCACTGCCTTAAGATTGTGAGTGGATGCTCAAATCTTTTTACACAGTATCAGAGCAAAACTTTGATGAGCTCGTTATTACACCTAATTTCTCTCTTGTTCAATCACTTTGGGCTTCTCTCTCAATTCAGCTCATGGAACTGCCTTGAGGTCTAAATCAGTCCATCAAGTCATTGACATCACTCCAAGGCCAATCATTAGCCCAGTGTACCTAATTTATCTTATTCTTCTACAGACTAGCTTTGGCTCAACCTCATTGCTTTACTTCCAAAGGAAGGCCCCAAAAAATAGAAATCTTTTGTCCATGTGTGAACCCAAGAGACGGGCTACATGTGCAGAAGTGTATTAGAGAATACACTTATCCCTCATTGGTAGTGCATGGGTTTCCAAAAAGGTTTATAATGCTGAGCTACGCCACCCATTGTCTTAGATTTTGAGTTTGATGCTCAGATTCTTTTAAGACTATAGTGTGAAAAAACTTCACAGACATTGTCTATTTGAAGAAACAACGAAATAATTGAAGGTTCTCCTTGACACCTTATACAAACAAAACAAAAATGATAACACCATCAACTCCTATAAAGCCCCTTTGATACTTTTTAAACAAAAATGGACCTTGGGCCCAACTCAACACTAAAAGCTAGCTCATAAGGAGAGGATTGCCAAAATAATGAAAGGAGACAATAGTTCAAGCATGGGTGTCCGATATGGGTGCGGATCTAGAGGTTGGATCCTTTATGATCTAAATTTTAAGATTAGGGATATGGATCCTTTATGATCTAAATTTTAAGATTAGGGATATGGATCCATGTACGGTTACGGGTGCAGGGATTCTACTAAAAATAATTGTAATATTTGAAATAGAGTTATAAAACCTAAATTATGAGATTATGTGAAAAACTTGTGGAAAAAATATTAATCAAGAGGAGAATCTGGGTAAGATATAAAAGGAAAAAGAGTGACAGAGAAATTTCTATATAAAAGGTATTCCATCTTCTTTAATTTCACCTTAGCTTTTGTTTTGATTACACAAACCATTATTGTACATAATTTCTTCATTCATTCTGATCAAAGTACTCAAAACTGATTGACGAGATCGGGTACGGATAGCACACCCACGTCGTGTCGACGTGGGTGCAACATTGAAAGTGAAGAGTCTGAGCAACTTAGATAAAGTCTGGTCTAGAAGACACTCCCCATACAATCCATAAGGAAATGAAAGTTAACTCCTACACTTTGTTTGCGTTATGTTTAGGGAAGTGAGCATAGGTAGATATGAGAGAGCATCATCAAGAGGAAAGTTAGGTTGTCTTGAAGAATCTAAAGATTCCTTCTGATGACCACATATATTGGTGAATGAGTTTACTTACATTCTTCTTGCTACATTCCTTTTAACCAAAAAAAAAAAAAAGGAAAGAACAAACAGAAAGTAGAGATACAATATAGAAGTACCTGCACTTGTTTATGCAAAGCACATTTTCAGTTTTCAAAGGTCTCAAATGTCATATAACTAATAGAAAGGATTTTCAGAAAAATACTGAAATCTTTTGGGGAAGAATGATGAACCTCCCAGAGCACCTTGAAAGGCTAAGTAGTAGAGAAACTGAGACAAAAAGGACAAGCTTTCAAGATAGATCTATCGAATGAGGGCAAGACAGACTCTCTCCTATAGATTACTTTTATAATAAAAATGAATTCCAATGAAGCAAATGATGTTCTTAACAGGAAGGTAACTGTCAGACAGTATGAGAAAGCTTTACCAAAAAAGACATGGTAGTAACTGCATGCCAACCAATATTTTATCTGCCGTGCCTTTATATGCTCACTGTATGTCAAAAACCATCAAACTTGAAATAAACTTTCTACTGAACAATCAATAACATGAGGATACCTTGAGCTATATCTTTCAGAAGAAGAGGCCTTTCAGCCACATCTGTTCCAAGAGCATCTAAATGTTGACCAATACTGTTGCAAGAATTATGAAGAGCTTTATCTTCTTCGCAATAAATCATAAGTTTATTATCATTGTGCAAATAATACTTACACATTAGGTTGCTGGTCAGATAGCAGGAAAGGCAGTTCATCTGGTGGAACATATCTAAGTATCAAGATTGAAAGAGCAACTACAGTGAATGAAAGCAATGTGCCAACACTAACCTGCAAAAAAAAGATGCCAAATCTTCTAATTCTCTTTGAATTCTTTCAAACATTCTTTTAAGCATGGAAGTCTACCCTACTTATAGCTTACCATTCCCGCTAGCTGAGAGACATCCATAAAGAAGGATAGGACTGCAATAAAGATACCAGTTGCTATGGTTCCCTTGACAGGAACTTGAGTGTGCTCGCTGATGTCTGAAAAAAATGATGGCAGCAATCCATCCCTAGCCATCGCCATAAGTATTCGAGGCTATTTGTTTGCCAAAGAGAGAGAAGGAAACACAAAAGAACAAAAGAAAAGAAAGTTATGCACACCAAGAAACATAAAAATCATAGCTGACAGATCTTCTAAATATCAGATTTGTTGAGGATCCATTTTAGGGGATCTTACAATATTACAAAGTTTATCAGAGAAAGAGGCTAAGAATTGTTTCTACAAAAAGTTTGCTTGGGCTAACTCTACCTCATGAGATAAGGATTGCTTAAGACAATATTAGGAGAGAGCAGCTTATTTGCTAAACCAATGTGGAACATTCGCATGGCTAATGTTAGACATTTGGAGCATGGACAATTACCATGGGGCACAACATTGGAAAACCAAGAATAGGGATGGGTCTGCTTTGATACTTTTTAAACAAAAATGGACCTTGGGCCCAACTCAACACTAAAAGCTAGCTCATAAGGAGAGGATTGCCAAAATAATGAAAGGAGACAATAGTTCAATCCTGTAACGCCTTGTACTTTTGGGCTAAAATTTGACCTGTTGAATACACCAAAAGGATATGGTTGTGCGTTGTACTTAAGAGTTAAGGTCGAATTCTGAGGTGCTGTGGTGTTGCACAAGTATAGAGCAGATAAGGAATTGAAACAACAAAGTTTGAAGGTTCTGGGTCGAGGTACAAGATATGGCCAAACATTGAAACTACAGACCATACATGGGAGCATGGACGGAACTCAAGAATGATGTTTCAGTGGTTTTTGACTTATAGTGCGAGGTATGGCTGTACATGGGACCTACAGGCCGTACCCGAACCATATTTGAACTCCACAAAAACTAGCTCACTACCATGTTTCAGGCGTCCATGTATGGCCCACCTATGGGCTGTAAATGTTTAGTATGGGCTGTACATGGCACCATAAGTGGGCTGCCGACAACTACTTTAAATCTGCATTTTCTGAAATTTTCATTCTATTTCACACTTCTATAAGCCCTGGCAGGACTTTTCACTACTCTCCTCATCCTCCCACGTCAAAGTCTATTCCGAGTATTCTAACCATTTTACACGGATTATTTAATATATTCTACGCTACAATCCTCAGGTTTTCAAGAAAACCCTTCTCAAAGATTTAATTGAAGGTTTGGATTTTCCTTTGGATCTTTTGGAGCGATTAACGTATGTAAGGCATCTGAAGTAATGCACATCGTTCATGTATTATATTCCGAATGTAATGAACTCTTTTATTATCATTGAATCTTCATTCATTACTTCAATCCCATGAGCTTCATTATTTCCACTATAATAATATGATAAAGGATGAACTTATGATTCTTCTTCAAAGACAATAATTTGAAAATTTTATGATTTATTCACTTATGCTACGATTCACATGATGGTGAAATATGAAAGTGTTTATGGGTAATTGAGCCATCTTTATCACATTAATGTTAGGAGGATTATTGTTAATTGAGAAGCCTACGCTCAGATGAAAAACCCCAAACTACGTATGTCAACATATGATAAGGGTCATACTGTTGGTTCAAGTGATTCCTTTATGTTACCCCAATGAGGGTTTGATAAAAATCCAAATGCTAACAAATGTTATGTATGATATATCTCATCACTACGACAAGCTGGCGAGATGGCTTAGCCGATTGTATCGAGATCGAAATCCATGTGCTCGCATGGTGTTATGTTGGTTATTACATAACAAATACCTTTATGTTAAAGATTATCCTAATGATGGAGCTATTTGCTTCTCTTCATGTCTTATTCATATTGCATTGGGTTGCCTTTCCCTTCATGTACCCCTTTATTGTTCATTCAATCATATTCTACATATGAGTGCTATTTCATAGTACTAACAAGTCCTTTGTCGAGGGCACTACATTTCACGATGCAGGTTTAGGTACCTAGGTCCACGATAGGATTTATGCACTCTTCAACTATGGTGACCCCCACTTAATGTTTGGGGCGCTATGTTTCCTTATTTAGCATGTTTAACTATTTTGGATATGGTTGGGCCTTGTCCCGGTAAACATTGCTATTCGTAGTCATGTCTTAGAGGCTTTGTAGAGTATGTTGGTCAAGTTATGCAGATGATGATATTATTTCTATGTCACTCATGCTTTAATGTTTTTAACTTAAAGAAAGTATTTATGAATGAGACCTTTTGAAAAATTCATATTATGAATCTATCTCATTTTATATATCTACGTCTCAAGTTATATGTCATGTAGAGATGGTCTGCTTGGTCAACTTAAGGCACCAAGTGCCGTTTCACCCAGGCCAATGTTAGGGCCGTGACAATTCCCTCAACCAAAATGGGACATTCTAACATTTCTAAATTCAGAATACAATAGTGGTGTCAAAAGCTTATTTAAGGCACACTTGAGCCTTAAAGGTAAAATTAACTCGAGGGAGGCCCCTGGCTTAAGTTGCACTTCATGTAGGCAAGGCATGAAGGCGTGTAATTCCCATTTGTTCTATCTTGGATTGAGCAGTACTAAACAATAGATGCAATTAGCAGAAAGATATATTAATTGTTATGGAGAACATTAGGAATGGATATGTTACTTCTCTTTTTGATAATGGTAAAAAAATTCGTTACTTTTTTTTTTTTCTCGCATTCTGGATATGTTTTTCTCTTTTTATCATGGCCCTTTTTCTATTAAAGCCCACACTTTGACTATGCTTTGTGATTAAAGTCCCAATAGATCTGGAGCGCTCTTAAGCTTTTCGCCAACCTTCCAGACTTTCTTCGGTGCTAAAGACCAAGGGCTAGTTAAGCCTTTGACAACACTAGAACCTAAGTCCATGTTTTAATGGCAAGAAAATATATTGAAGCATCTGTCCTATCCTATGATCAAAATTGATGGATGTTTGCCTGCAAAATTCAAGCAAGAAAGTTGTATCATATACCATCTGCTAGATAAATAAGTTAACACTGGTAGAACTATCCTCTAAGGCTAAGGTTGGTCACTGCCTGCTTAAGAAAAGGTTCACTCTTGTCTACTCCAATTCTTTCCCTCTAAAAGTGTTCAGAATTGGTTGCAAAATAGGCAAATTCTACTAGTCAAGAAGTTTTCCATCCCTCAACCTAGTATTCAGATATCCCCTTTTCCAGTTCTATGGGTTCCATAGAACGGGTGTAATAGTGAACTTAAATCACACGGCCTAAGTAATAAATGTCCTGTTTTGGTATTTCAAATTATGATAGAAAAGACCAGTTCTTTGAGATCATCCAATCTGTTAAACCTTCAAAAGCTCCATTTAGTGGAGAAATTGTTCACAAACACAGAAGACTACTTTTGCATAGGAGAATAGTGTGATAGATTAGCAACTCCATGGATAAGATGCCTGAACAACATCAATACAGATACTACTTACTCGTCAAGTCTTGTAAAACATTGTGCAATTGTAAAATGCTAATTAACTTTTAGGTCATCTTGTTTATATTGGGAATATTTTGCAACGGAATGTACTACATTGTGCAATTGTAAAATGCTAATTAACTTTTAGGTCATCTTGTTTATATTGGGAATATTTTGCAACGGAATGTACCTTTCTACACATAACTACTCAAAAAGGGAAATGACGCGAGCAATTACCAACTACATGTTGCCAGGTTACTAAACTCTTGAGAATTATTTAATTCAGTGTTTTCTTCCCTTGGACAGTTTGGTGTTTTTCTTTATAAATCTCTGCATCTTCTCAAGCAGCTTCAACCACCCTGCATTCAAGATAATTTCTGGCATTATTATCTGATGCTTCCTCTAGCCTTGTACTTCCCAAATAAATCTGCCAAGAACGTTGAGATTTTGAGAAACAGTTATCCTAAAGTTGCTCTTGTTTTCTCCATCTCCAACAAATCTCATGAACTCCCACCTGAGACCGAGACCATATGTATGACAGTGAAGGTCTAGAGGATAATGCTGAAACTAATGTTTATGTGACTCAGTGGCAAAGCTAAGACTTCATCCAGGGGGATTCGAAAATGCCAGAATGGCATAGTTGGGATTCGAACTTATGACCTGGAGCAACTTTTGAATTCCCCTTACCCCTACACTAGAAGTTTCACCTATCAGTTATCACAGAGGGATTCAACCATTTATATTTAACAAGAAAAATTAATTTTTCCCTGTTTGCAAAGTAAACTGTTTCGACGAAGGGGATTGAATCTCCTTTCCTCTTGCTAGCTCTGCCTCTAAGTGACTGACAAAGTTCCTTCTTTTTGATTAAGTATTCAACGTTGCATTTTCCAACCAATTTCCACAATTTTGAACAGCTTCCTTGCCAAGAAAACACGAAATTTCTTTCGGTGAGACATATACACGAGCTGCCCTCTGATTACATTTTTCATCACTGTAACTTAGGATTACATTACCCCATGAATCAAGGTCCTAACTCTAACCAGAAGTAAGGGATTTGAGACAGGATGCGAAGGGAACCACAGAAACTTAAGTGTAAACTGAGACAAGAAAATGAGAAATTTACAAACATAGAAAAATAGTAGTGTGAAGGTCAACTCATCAAGGTTAGACTGGAAACCAGGAGATCCATCGGGATCCACTTAAAAATGTAGGAGAAAGAGAGATGGATCTTATCCCGAGAAGAAGAGATTCTCTCTTTCAAAATGCATCATTTTCCCCTCAGTTTGATGAAAACAAGTTCCTTCTGACAAATCAGTCTCAGTTTAATTAAAATTTAATCCAGCAATTTTGTGACTTGCTCTAGATTGTAAAAGAATTGTTCATTGCCAGAACGACTTTGCTGTAGTTACTCTTTGTTATTTGCTAACCTACTTGGTCTTATTTCCTTGAAGCAATCATGGTTCAAGTCAGACGGTCTGTAACTGAATATAATTATATACATAATAATACCTGTGGAATAATTGCACCAATAAGACTTGCACAAAGAGCAGTCACAGCTCCAGCAGCTATAATGTAACTGCAAGTCATCAAAGGAATCAAGTTCAACAAAGCCTAAAACGTACAAATTGAGAATAATAAACTGTAGGTTATGTCACAAACTTACACAGCCCATTCCATGCCATAGCCTGAAAAAGCAGAGGAAATTGGCGTATTGGGGTCCAATGCGTAGTATGGAACCAAACCAACAATAACAGCTGATACCAGCATATACAATGTGCCACATATGGATAGTGCAATTCCTATACCAAGAGGCATGTCATGTTGAGGGTTCTTTACCTATTACATCAAAGTAAGTCCATGTTTTAATGGCAAGAAAATATATTGAAGCATCTGTCCTATCCTCGAGAGTCAGTAATGCAGAATCCAAAAGAGCCACTCAAACAGCAACTTTTAAGCCAACAAAAAAGATGTAAAAATATTTAAACCCTGACATACAGATGAAGAGACGATCACAGTAATTGAATATTCTACACCAGTGCTTCTCTAAGATAACATGTATCTATAAACTCATAGCATTGTCCAATTATCCTACATATTGCAGCAAAAAATTCTTCTACTGAATGGTTATTGATGATACCAGGAATTTATGGATCTTTATCACAAAAAAAAGAGGAATTTTGATGAAAAAGAGATTTGGAGTTAGAGTGAGCACGGGATAAGTCAAGGTTTTAGTGAGAAGAACAAGAGAGGAACACAAATGAAGAATTTTATATTTAACCTTGTAATGAAGATGTGGAATGGAGGTCAAAACTTGAGGGAGAAGATTATCTTAGGGGATGAGGAAATAATCACAGAGGAAGTTCTTGGATGAGGAAGTATGTGAGACAACTAAAAGTAGGATGAGGACTAAGGTCTCAAAGATCATGGTGTTGCTGTCACAGAATGCTTTATTAGTAGAAGAAGAAAGAATAATGTGGCTTTGATTACAATAAATTAATAGTCTCTATGATGAGAGTGGATAGACAAGTAATTGAACTGCATAAGGCATCTAACTGCAGTAGTCTCAGGCATATACGACATACGACCATGTTTGTTTAAAGGCAGTGGTTTCAGGCCAGCTTGCATGCACCACTATTCCATTAGGTACCTACTACCTCCCACCATAGAGGTATTGCTTCATTGAAGTCCCCCGTGGAAGAAGAATTGGGTGATGTAGAAGGCTTATTTGCTAGCATATCCACCACATAGCTTACATACTAAAATACCTGGTAATTCTGCCATCGAGGCTTAGGCAGATGGGAAGAAATCAAGTTTGTAACTGAGAATTTTAGGTTTGGAGAGAAATTGTAGATTTCTGCAATATAGAAATTAAGAATTGGGTGCAGAAATTCCATTGAAGAATGACTAGACCAACTTTATATTTACACCATATGCACTCAAATAAAAATAAAGAAAGAAAGAAATCAACTTTTCTCATGTGAAAACCATGAGAACTAGTGAAGGAAACAGTAGGCCTTTATATGATATGCAGCTAATACCTCCTCAGCTGTGCTAGCAACTATATCAAAACCAATGTATGAAAAGAAGACTGTTGCAGAGCCAGCCAACAGCCCATCTACTCCAAAAGAGAAGTACCTAGAAACTCAAGAAATGCATCAGTCCAAATGTTGGTGGTATGTAAGACAGTAAAACCATATATAAAGAGCAACTTACCCACTAGAAACTTCATAACCTGGCCACCCAATCTTACATCCCAGGTATGCTCCAGCTAAGATGATAAACACCAAAGCACTAATATTGATACTTGTGATTATGGCTTGCGCAAGGGAACTCTGTATATGATATTTTCCAATTGCAGGAGTACAATGACAGTGCAGTTGAAGACAAGTTAGACAATAAATAAAGGAAATTGTAATTATTCTAGTGAGAAAAGGATGCACCTCCTTGATTCCAGTGCACAATAAGGCAGTGACAATGACAACTAAGATTGCAGCACCAGGGTCTACTAATATACCAAATATGGTTTGACGAGCCAAAATAGAGGGCAGTTCATCTATACCACCAAAAAATGAAGCCTGCAAATGAAAATAGTACATATAATGGTTAAAGAATTCCTTTCATCCAGGGAGGGGGCGGCGGTTGAGTCCTTTTTTCAAGTGATTGAGGAAATTCCTTAGAGGCAGGAAATTGTTCAGACTACAAACAGCATCAGCAATTTCTGGTGCACTAATCCTGTTAGTTCCCTTGTGGTTTGTGGAAGAATATAAGAAAGCTTATTGGAGGAGCACAAAGGAACTGATCCAGCTAGGGGATTGCAAAAGAATATTGTTCTGGTATGATGATTGGTTGGGAGATACTCTTCTGAAAGACAGGTTAACTCAGTTTTGCAGAAAATGGCAGGCCACAGCTGAGTAATACAGATCGGGAAGTGAAATTTAGAAGGAATCATAATTGATTGGGAAATAAATAATATAGTGGAGCTGCTTCAGCCTCGAACTATTGGATAGCTTACAGGTTCAGCCTGATAAATCTGATTCTCGCTTTGAAATTTGAAATTGGATAGCAGTGGAACATTCTCAGATATAGCAGTTTTTGGGTTATTGTATGGTGTTGGCAGATGTTATAAGAAAACAAAGTGTTCCCATTCAGGTATAATCTTTATTTGGATGCTACACATGAAACAATTTTAACCTAGTATAACTGGCAGAGAAAAGTTTTGCATTTATGTAATCGATGTCACATGTGTGAAAGGAATTAAAGATGTAAATCTTCTTCATCTTCATTGTCCAAGACAATGTCTCAGCTTCTTTCACTTGTGAATCTAAAGTTCCCATCCTATTGTAGCTAAATATAGTTTGATAGACAGAAATTACCATGGCTCTTTCAATGAACAAGGCCATTAAGTATTCTCACGTGCTTGGCCCATTGAAATAATTCAGCGCACACGTGTGTTGGGGGTTGTAAAGGGTTTGAAGATATATTCAAGTTAGAAAGAGTGTTCTCTTTCTAACAGCTTAAACGTTTATACGAGATTATTACACAACTCACCATAGTACCAGAGTAGACAAATGTCCAAGGTTTGAGTTTCACCCCAACCATTATTATAAAGAATTTTCATGTGTTTGGCTCATGAAAAGAGAATCAAGCGTAGATTGGAGGAGGCAGTTGGCCTACATTGGAGGAGGCATGCTGAAGACATAATTAAGTACGTGCTTCCTCTAACAACTTAAGCTTTTAGATAAGATGATCGTGCACTACTTAACAGTCGATGCTATCGAGATATCTCTAATAAGGATATTAATCTATGTCTCAGATTATCATGAAATTGGAAGATTACTTTTGTTTGAAGGAGCTAATATTCAAAATCCCCCGTTCTTGGACTTCTAGTCCTGATTGATCCTACAACGTTATGTTTTTCTATTATTAGTCGTACATCATTAATTCAATATAAGGTAGATAAGAATTAAATTTCTTTGAAGAGCATACTAATAATTTTTTTGATGACAGAAAAATTCATGTGTTGCGAAACATGAGGATCCGACCCTTCTACCCTTTTCCACTTAATGTCAGGCTTAATTTGCATGGTGCAGGGCTCAAACCTATGAATTAATTCACAAGTCCCTCAACCTTCGTCATTTGAACCAAGATTGGGGCCTAAAGGTGCATATCAACAATTTCACTTCTTCTTAGGGCTTCTGGTTCTAATTCATCATACAACTTCCTGTTAAAAGTTCTCTTTGTTAAGGAAACCAAACACAAGAAACCAAACGTTTCACACAATTGACTGTTACGACTTGTTTGGTTTGTGGGGTAAGGGATAACAATCCCTGGATAAAATGTGGGACTATATTTTTCTTTGTTTGGTAGAAATCTTTATCTCAGGATTATTCATACCACAATTGTGGTATTACTTTTACATGACATTCTATGTGAGGTAAATAAAATATCAAAATGACTTGTGCAACCTTGATCCTTTTTTTAGTCCAATGATCTATAAGTTTTTAACCAAACATATGTTTAACACTATATCCACTAATATCCTATTTTTAGTCCAATGAACCAAACACATACCAATAAAAGTGTACCCGCTAAATAGTCATGTCATTATGTAATCCTCATATTATAATCCAGTCACTATAATCCCAGTATAATGTATTCACCAACCACACGTGCCCTTAAAGAAAAATAAAAAATGGTTCAGATAAATAACTAACTAATCAAATAAATACCAGAAGAGAAGCAATTTCTAATCAAAAGAGTGAAAGCAGAATCACCCAGTTTATACAAACAAAAAATAAATAAATAAAGACATTCCACCCCACCAAATTGGGCGCTACGCCACGAGCAACTGCTGCACCACCAAGAGTGTATTCAAGTATCAAAGCCCACCCAATTAACCATGCGACCCTGAGTACAGTAACATTTTCTAGTGGTTACAAACTGAAGATATACTATTATGCAGAGGAACGACGATAATTGATTTTCAGGATTGACCACAACAGACTCTGAATAAAATGCCGTTGCAATGATTTTCATTTTAAAACATTTTCACCAATCAAGATGTTGAGAAACAACATAGATAGATTAGACATGATAAGGAATTCCTCTTTACCCTTCTCCAATGCAGACATATGAGTAATGATATGCACTTCCAGCAGATGGGCAGCGACACGCAAGCTCTGCGTAACAAAATGCAGAAAGAGCAGCCGCTATTCCACCAATAAAGAAGGAAATGGTGAGAGAAGGTCCAGTGTGCTCTCTGGCAACTGTCCCAACAAGAATATAGACTCCAGCACCTATGGTTGCTCCAACGCCTGACAGAAGTACAGTTAACATTTCACAAACCAAAGATCCGTGATGCTTAAAATCAACTTTCACTGTACAAATGAGAGTATATCAAGGAAAAAATAAAGAAAGGTATAAGAATAAAACATGGCTGTCTAATTTTACTTTAAAAGCAAAAGGTAATGCAATCCTCCATCCCAAGAATAATGAAAAACAAGCAATTACCGTTTACTTTTTTTTTTGAAATTACAAGCAATTACCATTTACTTGTCAGAACACACTTGAAATTTACTTGACAACTCAATTATTTCAGCAAAAGTTCAAGGCGTCAGACAGAAGATCCACAAAGTGTAACTGAATATCCAGAAGAAGAGAAAGTATCTTTGTATTTGTTGATGAATTTACACCGTATGAGAATGACTACTTATACAATAAGTCCTACGACTGAAGAAGAATATATTACATAATCAATTACAACCAATACAATATTATCAATTTACTCCTAGTTAAAGCTAGGAAATCAATCAACCAATGCTCCTCTCAAGTTAGTGCAAAGATGGCGCACATGCACAACTTGCAAACTAGTTTGTTAAGGCCTTTGGTAAGCACATCATCTAGCTGCTTTTCTGATGACACATGAAACAAACTCAAGACACCACTCATAACTTTTCTTTGAGGAAGTGTCGATCAATTTCTACGTGTTTTGTTCATTCGTACTGGAGTGGATTATGAGCTATACTGATTGCAGCCTAATGGTCACAATACAAGGAAAGGTTCCCCAGTCCAAACAACCTTGATTCCGCTAGTAGCTTTTGTGACCAAAAATTCACAAACACCCTGGGCCATAACTCTATATTTTGCCTCTGCACTTGATCTAGCAACTACACTTCTTGCTTATCCAAGTGACCAGGTTTCTCCTATGAGCGTATAGTAATGGGATTTAGATCTTATATCATCTAGAGATCCACCCCTATCCGCGTCTGTAAGGCTTCTATTTGGATCCTGGAGAAGACTTAAAATGCCCTAAAATGTGAAAGACGACTCGCAGAGTTTTCAAAACCTGTTTTAATAATGTAGTTTATCTGGTCCATATGTTGGGACAAGCGTGTGCTTGACATAATTGGTGGTCTTTGACCAGCCACAAATGTATTATTTTGTGAAAAATTCTAAAAATATTTAATAAAAGTGAATTGCTTTGAGGCTTTGCCTTGTTCCATGGTGTTGGACACTGTTATCGTTCATTCGTTGCCGTAATATGTTAGGGGCATACACATGCTGCCATAATATGTAAGGAGCATACAAATGCTAACATAATATGTTAGGGGCCTCT
>DF357615.1:62539-90709 GCA_000787875.1 Solanum virginianum
CTCTGCGTTTGGTCCGCGTCATAGACTGGATGCGGACCAGTGCATAATTTTCCCCAGTTTTCTTATTTCATCCAAAGGCATTGGGGTAATAGCCCCATGTCCATTCAAATGTGAAATCTTCCATACTTAGCCATTTTATAACTCTATAACTCAAAAACTCTCTCTAAAACCTCTCCAAGACTCTATCAAATCTCTCATTCTAAAGTAAGGATTTCAAGCTCAACTTTGGAACTCAAGAACCCATCTCACGCTTTAAGTTTCCCTTAACTCAATTTCAAGAAAAATTCAGGTTTGAGGTATGTGGGTCTTCATCCATAGGTCCTTTCAACCATGGATCCGAACCTTCTTTTTTTATGAAAATTGCATGATTTCAAGTTCTATTACCTATGGGTATCTTTTATTATGAAATATGAACATAAATTATATTGACATTTTATCAAGTTTTGATTGATTATGCATGAATATATATTTCAGGCTTGTTCCATGAATTGATCTTTGTCTATTGAGACTATGCTTGATTTGAGCTATGAAACTATGAACTATTATGAGCTTTTGTGATGGATTTCAAATGCCCTAAATGAGGGTTTTACTACAATATTGGTGGGTTGATTTACATTGAGTTTACTCTTCTTACTTTACTCTTGAGTTGCATGATTTTGACAAGTATCATGAAACCACCACGTGTTTGATAAAATTACATGACAAGAATTCTCAAGTTGTTGATGAACTATTACATGATTTATAAGTCAAGTGATTTCATGATAATTAAGGGCTTTCAAGCATATACTGAATTCATGAAAAGTATCGATGATTTATTATATGATTTACAAGTCAAGTGACTTTATGATGATTAAGGGCTTTCAAGCATGTATTGACTTCATGAAAAGTATCGATGATTTTACAAGTATCAAGTTGAGCCCTATTTCAAGATTTTAACCTCTTGTGAGCCATTCATGTCAAGGCAAGAGATCGTGTATGATTATTATTTACTCTCATGTTCAAGTTACGCTTACTAGTAGAGGTCAAACATGTTTATGAGCTACTCATGTTATGTTATCACGTCTCTTACAATTACTCATGTTATTATTAAAGTATGATTATTTCAAGTATTTTGTGAGATTAGACTTAACACGGATTGAGGCTTAAGATGGGGGCTCGACACAAGGGTTCCTTATATAGTCTCTAAACTATGTGCCACCATAGGATGATGTATTATACCTTTACTATACTAGTGGATCCATCTAATTTATGTTATCATGTTTGGTTTGCCTTAGCAAGTAGACCACACTTCGTCGGGGGGTGTTATGCCCTATCACCTGTACCAAAGGGGTGTCATACCTTGGAGTCTAAGTTATAGCTGATTGGTCTATGTTGGTTGAGGTCTCTTCCCACATATGTATAATATATTATGCAAGTTAAATGATTTACAAGCATGTTTGTTTACAAGCATTGATCATGCATGTCATATTGAGATCATTTATCCATTGGTTATGATTATGCATTTTTAATATAATTACTTATGTCTTTGTTGCATTGCATCCCACATACTTAATATATTCAAATGTACTAACGTATACTCTATGCCTGTGGTTTAGAAAGTAAATTGACATAATTTATGCCTACATGATATCACCATGTAGGAACCAGAGCTCCTTTTGATCCTCCTCCTCCACGTGACTAGTTCTATTTTCCAAGAAAGTTTTGTTGAGTCCTCCAATATGAGGACAATATCTACTTTATTTCATGCTATGATGAGACTCATTCCTTATGTTGGATGCTTATTATTATGAGGGTGAGCCTGGGAAGAGTCTTGGCCCCCGCTCTATTCTAAACTAGAGGTGTTGTTGGATACTAAGTTTTGTATATTCTTTTGAGCTTGACTCTTCTTATGTTTCTATGTTTATGAGAGATTTTCCTTAGCCCCGTTTCCTTTTTTATACTTGACTTTTGTTTATGTTTATTTTCATTTCCACAACCAAGGATGTGAACAAGATATGCTGAGAGGCTTGTTTAGGATGTCTTCGGACTTTCCATTCGCAGTGTCACGTTTAGGCCCTAGGCTTGGGTCGTGACACTATCACACCATGCGTAAATTGCTATTACTTTGAAGCTTTCGGAAGTACCCCTTTTCTTGTATATAATAATTTAATTTTATCTATTGTCCATCATATTTTGCTTTTCCCATTCTTCATTCCAAAACACCTATATTTTTCTTGTATAATTCACTTTGGCATGTGACATAACTAATTTTTATTTATAACTTTTTATTTCTTCTAGACTTTGAAATGGCCCCATCAATGCTATTTATGAATAATGATGCTTTTTATGTAATTCAATAAGTCTATGAAAAGCTTTATGTGTTTTGATAGATCTTATATTCTACAAAAGCACTCTATTTAGCATTAGTAACCACCTAATGTTGACCCACCCTTTTTGCTCTTGTGTTTATAGCTTATGATGCTTTTGTTCCTTTTTTGTTTCTGCTCTTTACTGATCAATCTGCCTGGGTGACAAGTCTCCTTCTCTCCCTATCTGATCAACCTTCTCTTCCACCTCAACATCATCTTCTTTATCTTTTTTTTCTATTTGTTTTGCTCTGAAAGTTTGCCAATTTTGGGGTAGTAGTCCCCTCTTGTTTCTTATCATTAGCGTTGTCTGTCTCATCAATCAGGATTTCTTCACCCTTATTGGATCTTTCCACTTTCTTTCTTTTCTCTCTTGTTCTTCTCGCTGAATTGTCTCCATTTTTGTCTTGTGATGAATGACTTTGTGGGTTTATTATGTTATGTTCATCCTCTCCCCCATCTTTAATAGCACTTTGCGCATCAGCTTGCTCTATTTTTTCACTGCTTTGCTGCTCAATTTGAAGTGGCTCCTTCATCTGATCTTGCCCATACTGCGTTTCCTTATTAGCCTTTTCTTCTTTATTTTTGTCAATGTTTTCGGCCTTTTTTTCTTCCAGAATCCCCTGTTGGTTGTCAGGCATTTCCTTATCCCCTTCTAATGCTCCAAATTTATTGTTTATTCTAATTCCTAGTTGCTGAACTTGTTGTGTCCTTGAATTCCATTCTTGTTTTCCCCTTTTGGTTCTATTGTTCCACCTATGATCCTGTACTCTCTCCTCCTTGCCTTTCTCTTTTCTAGGCCTTTTTAAATCTTTGTCCTCCACCTTTTTACCATCTGTATTAGTCTCCCCTTCTTTCTTTTTGTATTACTCTGGATGAATAATGTAACATTCCTGCTCATTATGTACTTAGAGTTTGCAGGTCTTGCAATTAGTTAGACATATAATCATATCTAATTTCAATCCGTGTTTCCTTGATCTCCCCCCTTTAGTTCTCATAACCTAATTGATTCGCTTAGAAAAATCTACTATTAAGTCAACTTCAACCTTTACCCTAGCACGACTAGGCCAGGTCTTATTCCTTGTTGCCAAATCTAACTGTAAAGGTTTTCCAACTGCAACATCCAATGAAAAGAGTGTTTCTCTACCAAAATAGTTTGGTAGTAATGATGGAAACGATATCCAACTATTGATGTCTCTTCTCCAGGATCGAACTACGGGTCCCACTTCAACGTTCGCATTGGAAACATTTGTTTTTGTGCATGATATAAAATTGTGGTTTAGAAAGTAAATTGACATAATTTTCCATTAGAGTTTCCCTTATAAGCATATATCTGTTACTCAAAAGTCCGATATTGACTTCCCCCTTTAAATCATATTGTTTGGGATGTATTCTCCTTAGTTCTTGCATCTTCAGCCAACCATACGAAAATTTTCCAATCACAGTGTATTGGAGATCCTCATTTATAATAATCTGATTAACTTCTTCTTTCTCCCAAATCATGTATCCCTATGTAGGTATGTAACTTGTTTAACAGGAATAAGTTTTTGAACAATCCTCTGTTGTGGCATAACCATACTCGCATAAGAAGGCTTCTCTACCTGAAGAACGTTGATTGCTGGTCTGTCCTCCGTCGAAGGAGGCTGATCGACGGCCAAATCAGCCATCAAAGCTTAGCTAAAGTCGTAATTAGGGTGTGTTGTAGCTGTTTCCTAAAGAGCGTATTTTTTTCTTTCCTCATTCTAATGACAACAAAAATTATTTTATTTGTAGAATAGTAACTAATTATGTATCGTATCAATATACTAAAACTGAATTTATTCAATTAATCTCACAAACTGAAATAAACCAAACCGAAATTGTAAAAACTGAACTAAATCAAATTTATTTTAGTTTGGTGTGGATTGACATTTTCATTAAACTGAAAACCGAACCGACTGAATGCCCAGCCCTAATAGCGAGACCTCCTTACTATAGTAGAAATCTATTATTTAAGTTGCTTTTTTAGTAGTCTTTTGAGGTGATCATGTGCTTCTATCAGTAACTTCTTATGAGATAATAGAGGATTCATAGACGAAGTCAGATTAAGTGTAACGGCTCCCAAGTACCTTAGGGTATCTTAGTAATAGATTCCTTTTATAACTTATCTTTTGTATGTTTTTTGGTAAATTCGAGGTTGTATTCTTGTTCAGGAGGAAAAATTGTGTAGGATAATAATTTCCTTTGATTTTTAAGTCAACCATATTGAAAAATATTTTTTTTGCACTTTTCAGAGGGGTACGCGATCTCTCTGCTTCGCGAAGATGGTTTATTTTAGTGTAAAAATGATCAGGATTCATCTTAGATAAAAATAGGAAAAATTGAACATTGCATGAAAATGAACTATGCGGGAGAAAGTCTACGTCGCGAAGAGGGTTCATGTCACGTCACAAGCCCATGGTTTAGACATGACACGTCGAATGGGGAACATGAAGGGGGCCTCAAACAAGCTTCTTAAGCATATACGACACATCTTTGGTTTGGTGGAACCATAATTAAACAAAATCAAGTAACAAATAATTTCTAAGGAAAAGTGGGACTTTGGACTCACACTATGGGATGTTGCTGGGAAGAGGGTTAGCTTGAATCACTTAGCAGATAAGTCTAAGGGGTAGGTAAGTTTGACTCATGCTATGGGGGTATATAGGGATTTTGTACTTTCTTCTCATCATCAACATATAACAAGCACTTAAGGGAATAAGGACTAAGGAAAATCTTCAATAATTACATAAGCATCACGAGTCAAGCGCAAACTTACATAGCCATAACTATATCCAAATACATCTCTAATCATGAATAAAATGGGGGCTAAGACACCTTTCGGGCTCACCCTCAATAAATAATATGCAAAATAAAATAGACAAGTTTTAATAGAGCATGAAAGCAAGTTGATATTGTCCCCGAATATGGAGGACTCACCAATAGCAAATCTTCGATCGAGCCACTTAACCACGTAGAGGAAGAAATTTGGAAAAGAGCTTCGCTCCTTACATGGTTAGATCATGTAGGGAAAAACTATGCATTAGTAATTAGAATGTACTAAGTATGCAGGGTCCAAATGCATCAAGGAACATAAGTCATAATTAATCAATATGCATGATCATAAACAATAAATATAGGTTCAATATGTCATGAATGATAAATGCTTAACTGAACGTGCAAGGAGAATCATCAAATCACATGACGTTATATACATAATGGGAAGGGACTTCAACTGATATATAATACTAAGCGAGCTACTACTTAGAATCCCAATGTTCACTCCACATTGGATGAGGAGTGGTCTACTTTGCAAAGGTAGACCAAACACTAACCTTATGACATGACCTTTTTGGAAAGTGCCACCACCTTACGGCATAGCCTTTTCGGTGGGTTTCACATGATGTCCTTACCTTACAACAAAGCCTTTTCTGTAGGTTCAACAAATATCCTTACCTTATGGCAGTACCTTTTTGGTAGGAACAAGCCTACATAGGAGATCAACATCATACCTATGGTGGCACATAGTTAGGTACAATGCGAGACTACGAAGTCGGTGCTAGGTCACAATCCCATGAAATACTTGAAACATAGTTATAGTTATATCATGCATTGTATCAAAACATCATAATATCATTTCTGGAGTAGCTCATGAAACATAACTTATAGCATCAAGTTAGGTCTTTATATCATTTTGGTTATTCATATCATGCTCATGAGCTCATAACATACTTGTTAGCCCTCTTACTAGCCTCAACTTGCATAACATACATATCTTGTCACAAGGCATTACTTGAGAAACTTGGCATGCATTTTTTAGTCAAATTATGGTAGGTACATTAACATGAACTGAAAACCATGCAAATCATGAGTAAATACCATGAGAGGAGTGAAATAAAATCCTGAAGCATTAACTAGAATAACCCACCAAAAATGTATAAAGACTTGGCTAGGGTACCATTAATACCATATTTAAAACATAAAATTCACATGACTTTACATTTCATAATATACAAGGGTAAATCAACATAAAATACTTCATAAAATCATCATATGAAAGAGTTTATAAAATTATTACATATTATCATAACTGGAGCAATCTATGAAGAAGGAAAATGGTTGAGCTTTGTGGAGGGAAGGTTCCCACAAATCAGAACTCACATACCTTGGTGATTTATTGAAGGAAAATCTGCTTTGGAGGTAAGGAAACTGAAACCCTAGCTTGGTCTTCTTGCTTGAATGCCTTGGAAAGCTTTGAGAGTGTTTTTGGGAGGAGTTTGAGACTTAGCGTGTGAGAGTGAATTGGAATAAGATTGTATAAGATTGTGTAAGCCTAGAGGGGCTCTTTGAGGCTTAAATGATGTACCATAGGCTCTGAAAATTAGGAAAGGTCAATTTTGCTCTCTTTAAAATCCTGTCGGACAGGACTATAAGACCCCGATTATGGGTCGTGGTTCATCCTGTAGGCCATAAAAATGGGGTTTTGTCTGATGACATTTTGAATCCTCAGAAATCATCTTTGATCCTCTACCCATAAAAAGACTTACGGCTCGTAAGTCAGAGTACGTGCCATTTGATAACTCGTACCTCCAATTCAGAAGATCATGTTTTTACTAAGTTTGGCCTTCATTCCATGAGCATATGTTATGGCCCGTGTATTATGTTATGGTTTGTGGATTAATTCATACATAGATGGTCCTCCAAACTTGAGCTACTAAAAATGCACACTTAAGGCCCACGAGCCAATGTACGGCTTGTACATCAACATACGGCCCGTAAGACCCCTTGTGGGAACCATTGCTACTTAGAAAAATTCTAGAATTCATTTCCTTGCACTTGTCATGCTTTTCACTAGTGGGCCCTTACAATATCTTCCCCTGGAGGACATTCATCCTTGAATATGCTAAAGGTAAGGTAGAAGCAACAGAACCCATGCATCATATGCAAAATGCAATATATGCATCATGAAAATCTTTAAACCATTCCTCAAATATCATTTATAATGCAACCTCAAAATCAGATAACCATACATAGCTGATATGAAAATGACCTATAAGGAAAACAGAGGTTCTTAAATAGGAAAAGTCATAATACCTCAAGCTTAATTAGAACGGAAAAGATAGGGGTATCACTTTTTCATATCCGCTTCAGCTTCCCAAGTCGCATTTTCGACTTGTTGATTCCTCCAAAAGACCATAACTGATGCTATATCTTTGTTTCTTAACTGTTTGACTTGCCTATCCAATATTTCCATGGGGACTTCCTCGTAAGTCAAATTCTCTTCAACATTAACCGCTTCTAGGGGAACAATGGAACTAGGGTCTCCAATACACTTTCTCAACATGGAGATATGGAAAATCAAATGAACCATGCTCATTTCTATGGGCAAATCCAATTCATATGCAACTTTACCAACACATATCATGACTCTGTAAGGCCCTACATACCTAGAGCTTAACTTTCCTTTCTTGCCAAAATGAACCACACCTTTCATTGGAAAAACCTTCAAGTATACCCAATCATCAACTCCAAACTCAAGATCCCTTCTCCTAGTATCAGCATAGGACTTTTGCTGACTTTGATCCACCTTAAACCTTTTCTTTATCATCCTCACCTTTTCTAACACTTCCATAACCAAATTTAGACCCAAAAAAGCCATTTCCCCACTTCAAACCACCCAAGCAGGGATCTATAATGTCTACTATATAAAGCTTCAAAGGGGGCCATTCCAATGCTAGAAGGATAGCTTTTGTTATAAGCAAAATCGATAAGCGAAAAATGCTTATCCCAATTACCCTTAAACTCTAAAACATAAGCCCTAAGAATATCCTCAAGGGTTTGGATAGTCCTCTCAGCTTGGACTTCCATTTGTGGGTGAAACGCTGTACTAAGCTTGAGTTTGATACCAAGGCCTATTTGGAAGGACCTCTAAAAGTGCCAAGTAAATTGAATACCACGATATAAAATGATAGCTAATAAAACCTTATGCAATCTCACCAACTCATGAATATATAACTTGGCATAATCTTCGGCACCATAGGTTGTCTAAATCGGTAGAAAGTGAGCCAATTTTGTCATTCTATCAACAATAACCCAAATAGAGTAGAAATGGCTCCTAGTCTTAGGCAAGCCAATCATGAAGTCCATGTTGATCTCTTCCCATTTTCAAGTAGGAATCTCGATGTCTTGTGATAGACCACCCGACCTTTGATGTTCGGCCTTGACTTGTTGGCAATTATGGCAACTGACTATGAATTTGGCAATATCCTTTTTCATACCATCCCACCAATACACTTCCTATAAATCTTTATTCATCTTGGTAGAACCGAGGTAAATGGAATAAGAGGAATTGTGTGCCTCTTTCAAGATTAAGTCTCTCAACCATCAACATCGGGCATACATAACCTACTTTGGTACTTAAAGACGCCATCTCCCCCTTGGGAGAAAACCTCCACCTTGTCATCCTTCACTAGACTTCAATTCCACCAAAGCAGGATCAAGGTCTTTTTTTGATTTGACTTCTTCAACAAAGGAAGACTTAGAACCATCTACCATCACCGCACCTCCATTTTCGACCTCATTTAATCTAACCCCAACCTAGCCAGGCGATGGACTTTCTTTGTCAATTCTTTCTTGATATTATCAATGTGAGACACACTATCCATGGACACCCGACTTAAGGCATCGACCACAACATTAGCTTTGCCCAGATGGTAATGTATGCTCATGTCATAGTCTTTAAGGAATTCCAACCACCTTCTTTTCCTCAAATTTATATCCCTTTGGGTGAACATATATTCAAGACTCTTATGGTCGGTGAACACATCTATATAAACCCCATAAAAATAGTGACGCCATATTTTCAAAGCAAATACCATACCTGCTAATTCAAGATCATGAGTGGGGTAATTATGCTCAGGTACCTTTAGTTGCCTAGAGGCCCATCTTACATCAAAGCAAACCCCAAACCGATTCTTGAAGCATCGCAATACACGACAAACACTTCCAACCCTTTCGGTAGAGCCAAGATAGGAACAGAGGTAAGTTTGTTCTTTAAAGTTTGAAAACTCTTTTCACATTCGTTGATCCATAAAAATTTGGCCTTATTTTGTGTCAACATTGTCAAAGGAGAAGCAATTGATGAGAAACCATTAATAAATCTTCGGTAGTAACCTGCCGAGCCAAGAAACTCCTAATGTCTACTGGAGTCAAGGGTCTAGCCTAATTTCTTATTACCTCCATCTTCTTTGAGTCCACCTTGATCCCTTTGCTCGACACTACATATCCCAAGAATGCAACTTCTTTCAACCAAAACTCATATTTGTCAAACTTAGCAAATACAATGTTTGCGACATTACCCTTAGATGCTTGACATGATCCTCTTTACTCTAAGAATAAATCAAGATATTGTCAATGAATACCACCACAAATATATTAAGTTACGATTTGAAGACCCTATTCATGAGGTCTATAAATATTGTCGAGCATTGGTCAGGCCAAAGGACATCACCACGAACTCAAAATGCCTATATCTTGTCTAGAAGGATGTCTTGGGAATGTCACACTCCCTCACTCTCAATTGGTGAAACTCGGACCAAAGTTCAATCTTTGAGAAGTGACTAGCCCATTGTAATTGATCAAATAAGTCATCTATCCGAGGTAGGGGATACTTGTTCTTTATGCTAACCTTATTAAGTTTTCAGTAGTCAGTGTATATTCTAAGTGAGACATCCTTCTTTCTTACAAACAACACCAATGCATCCCAAGGTAACATACTAGGCGATATAAAACCTTTCTCTAATAAATCTTTCAATTGGTCCTTTAACCCCTTCAACTACTCTGGGTCCATTCGATAGGGAGGAATGAAAATGGGTTGAGTATCAGGGAGGAGGTATATATTGAAATCTATTTTCCTTTTGGGAGGAATACTAGGAAGTTCATGGGGTAAGACAAAGAAACTTATTGACCACCGGAACCGACTCAATAGAATGGACTTTAGACTCGACATTCCTAACCTTCACAAGACGATTAATGCAACCTTTGGAGATTAACTTTTGAGCCTTAAGATAAGAGATAGACCTACCTTGACCACTGAATCATGACCTTCCCACTTAAGGATGGGTTCATTGGGGAATTGGAATCTAACCGTACTAGTTCTACAATTAATGGTAGCATGATGTGCATGTAACCAATCCATCTCGAGAATAATATCAAAATCTACCATGTCAAGTTCAACAAAATCACAAGGCAAAACTTTATGCAATATAGACACGGGACAACCCCTTATGGACTATTTTAACAAGAATGGACTCACTGATAGGGGTAGACACCTCAAAATGTTCACATAATAATTCAGGACATACATGGATCCTATTAGCAACAAAAGGAGTAATGAAAGAGAGAGTGCCACCCGAATCCAATAAAGTATACACATCAAAATAATAAAACCTTTAACATATTGTAATAACATCGGGTGCCTTATCAACCCCTTTTCTCCCTTGAAGAACATAAAATCAGTTATGATGTGGTGCATCTCCTTGTTGGCCATCTTGTGCCCTTTGATCACCATGGACACCTTATCCTTGAGGACAACTATCTCTACCCTTTTTTGGACTATCTGCAATTTTATGGTCCATTTTTCCATGCCTGAAGCAAGCACCCGAGTTCCTCAAACATGCCCCACCATGATTTCTCCAGCATTTGGGCACCTTAGAAGAGTCATACCACCATTTACACCTTGATTCTTTGGGTTAGAAGCCCCATATTTTATTACTCAAACTTTAGTTATTTTTCTTTCTATTACTTCAAAAGTAGATGCTTCAGCCATTCGAATTTTCAATATTCCTTTTTACTTCTCATCAAATGAATGACATCTCTTTCCACTTTCTTAGCCTTAGAATTTATGGCTTTGTTGGAAAGGACCAACCTTTGTACCTTGCAAGCCTCCATCAAGTTGAGCCCTCTTGGACTGCCCCATCCTTCTTTTCCTATGGTTCTCCCCCTCAAGTTGTTTGGCGTACATTATAAGCCGAGATATATCCATATCCCTGATAGTAATGATAGTACGACACTCTTTACTGATTAAGTCAGAAAAACCCGAAACAAACTTTTGCATTATTGCCCTAGCATCGGTGACCAAGTGAGGAGCATACTTTGAGAGATTATTAAATTTTAAAGAATACTCTCTAACACTCATAGACCTTGCTTGAGGTTCATGAACTTTATCATATTCACTCCCTTAGTTCAATTGGAAAGTAGCGATCAAGGAAAGTAACTTTGAACTCTTCCCAAGGAATGGGCTCATCATCTGCCCTCTCCATTTTCCATTAGTTGTACCATGTTTGAGCAAGGCCTTTGAGTTGATAAGCTGTTAATTCTAATTTTCTGAACTTACCCTTGTAATAGCCAAGACTTTTTACACTTCATCGATGAACTCTTGGGGGTCGTCTTCCACTTTTGAACCATAGAACTCTGTGGGATTCATCCTTGTAAAATCCCTCACTCTTAAAGTCGGAGCAGGAGCATGAGGAGTTGAACTCCTTGGTTAGCCACAACCCTCACCAACAAAGTAACCATATGCTGATATTCAGCATGAGTGACCACTTTTTCTTCTGCTTAGGGAACTTATGGAGCTAGAGAGGCCGGTTTACCCTCGAGAATGGGAGCTTTTTGTGCTATTCATCTTGGTGCCATGATCTAGAAGAGAAAAAAATTATCCATTAGAAATAAGAAGCCTTAATTCAATTATAAAACATGAAATAGAGTATGAAGGAATGATTCATTTCCTAAGACGCCTAATAGCCTCCTATTCATTATTGTGGCACGCTTACGACTAGGAGCATACTTTGATCTTCTACATAAGAACAAAGCATGCCACTATTCTATCATAGCATACCTTTAAAGCTTTGTGAACTTGAGGGCACATTCCTTTACACTCAAACCACCCTGCTTGAGGTTGATAAATTCTGTATTTTAGCCTCCTTAAGCTTAAGAGGAAAGAAATTGTCGAGAAAGGCAAACTTGAACTCTTCCTAACTAATTTTATCATCACCAATCCTCTCCATCAACCATTGAGTATACCACACTTGAGCTACATCCTTCAATTGATAGGTAGCTAATTCAACTTTCTCTTCTGAAGTCACCCTTATGATAGTCAACACATTAGAGAGTTCATCAATGAATTCTTGCATGTCCTTATCATCTTTCGACCACTAAAATGTCGAAGGATTTATCCAGGTAAATCCCTTACTCTAGCAGGAGAAGTGGGAGAATGAGGAGGAGGATTAGCCTTCCCAGCCTGGTTGGTCACCACTTGGGAAATCATGGCAAAGGCAGTCCAGAATTTATCTTGAGTAACTAGCTCTCCCATAGGCTCTTGAGGGACTTGGTCCTCATTAATAAGGGCCTGCCTTAGTAGAGGGACTCTTCTTGGAGGTATCTTCTATAAGGCATCAAGGACATCATCAAATTTAGGAAGTCTTAAGACATGGTCCAAATAATAACATAAGTCATGAAGAAGTGAGACAATTCCTAGAATGCCATCATAGCCTCCCACACATAAGTATAGTGCACTTCACACCCATGAATAGGACTCTATTTGATATGGCATGTTGGACTATGAGGATCATTTATAAACCTAATGCTCTAATACCAAGCTTGTCATGACCGGGGCCTAAGGCCTAGGAGTAACATGGCGAATGAGAACCTGAGAGTCCCCAAACAAACCTCATAGCATCCACATACACTTCATCGACTTATAAGCGCTTAATAAAGTAATAAACACATATGTCTAACGGACGAGAAAGTATGAGTCACACTATGGGGATTTCATAGGGATAGGGATTAGCTTGATCCACATAGCACATAACATATAATAACTAAGGGGCGGGTAAGTATGACTCACGCTATGGGGATAGAACGGACTAGGAACTTTCCATATTTTGTCTTATCATAAGCAAATAATCATATTAACAACATTCATTACATAGCCAAAATCGTAATCTCCATAAGCAAATAGCAAGATATAGCACAATTCCATACAAGAGTCTACATGTTGTCCAACAATGTCTCTAAGTCATAGAATGGGACGGGGGCCAAGACATGTCCTCGACTTACCTCAAAGTAAATAAAACATAAGTGGAAGAAACATTATAGGTAGATGGATGATGACTTGTCCTTGGATGATAGGGCTTACCACAATAATTTTCACAATCCGAGTTAACCGTCAAGAGGTGGATGAAGATAGTCTCTGGTCCCTACATGGTTAGATCATGTAGGCAGAGAGTATGGGTTATTATATTTAAATGTACTAAATATGCTGGCATGTAATGCATATGAATTCATTAAATCTACATTCAATGTTAGATGACAAGGGTACATATATAGAAAGAAATATATACACAAGGAAGAGTAATATATTAATATGCCATGAAATCCATGATGCATAAAATGCCATACTACTTCAACATAGTGGGGATGAGAGCTCAACCAACATCTAGACCATGCAAGCTATTACATGGAATTTCAGTATCTTCCCTACACTGAATAAGAGGTAATTTACTTGCCAAATGTTGACCATACTTCTCCTTGTGGGCCTCCCATTTTAGAGAAGTAACCTTACCTTACGGATATTTCCATTTCGAAAAGGATTTTTCATTCATCATAATATAACTGTAACCATACCCTAAGGGCCTCCTATTTCGGTAAAGCTTACCATAAACATAAACCTATGTTTGGAACATAGTTATGGGACTTGGGTACTAACCCTTGGAGATAGCCCCCTCCCACAAGTTTGCTTGGTGCTAAGTCATCATCCCACAAGAATACATATATGTATATATTCTTTCAAAAGAGGCATAAGTCATTCAAATAATTTCAATGCATACTTAGGCTTAAAAGCCAAACGTTCTTCATAATCATGCATACTTGGGATAAAGAACCAAATCATACTTCAATTCATACTTTCATACATAGGAATAACTCATTCACATATATCCATGTTGGTGTAAACACCCAAAGTTTGCTCAAAGAGCCATATCATAGACATATGTGATAACATGCCCTGTCATACCCATACTTTTATCAAAATCATATTCATCAACATAATTGGGAACCCACATCAAAGTCTTTATGAAATTAATTATGAAATTAATGCTCATATATGCGTATACCATGAATGATGAGAGAATATCATGGACAATATAGATTCATACCTAAATCAACAATATAATATAAAATCTAAGTACATTCATATTTAAATCATACTTTAGATTAGTCATGCTTAAATCCAAAATTTAAGGGGACATGCATAATCAAATCTTCATAATATCAATGCAATTCATCATATTAGGGCTTATATCACTTTAAAAACATCAAATAAACATGCTCATATCTCAATTGAATCAAATATACAATAATTTAAAAGACCCATATTCAAAGTAAACTTAAAATTCATACATTAAGAAGTAAGAAATCCTTGGGGTCTTTATGGTTGAAAGGGACCATGAATCAATCCCACATACCTTAGATAATTAAGAATAATCAAGAAGAAATTGATTGAAGAAGAAGACCCTTCTCGAGCTCCAAATTAAATCTCCAATAGCACACTTGAGAGGAGTTCTTTAGAGGAGAAAGTTTGAATATTCTAAGTATATGGAATGAATTTGAATAAGAGTAGAGGAGTATAGGTCTTTTCTGGGGGTTATGATAGGTTAGAAAGCCATGAATGACCCTTAGGAATCACTAAAATTACAAGAAAGCCATTAATGAAATGAGCTTTTAAAAGTTGTTATGTGTCCCATCAAAGAGTTGTATGACTCGGGGAGAGGTCCATGGACTATGAAGTGGCCCATGGTACTGATCTTTGCTAAAATTCTAGACTAAGGTTATCTCTAAGGAAGGTATATGGTCCTTGCAAAGGCATATGATCCGTACAAGTGCCCGTGCAAGTGACTCAAGTTCTGAGATGGTGATTTCATACTTTGAAAATTATTTTGGGATGAGAAAATCACGAGACAACTCTCTACGGCTCATGGGAGTTTACACGAGACCCCACACAGCTCGTGAGGTGCGACACGACCTATACAGGGTCCTCTTATGGCTTACCTTAGCCAAAATCATGGCTGAAAGGCTGGGGACCCTTCCAAGGTCCCTTCCACAGCCACTGGTAAGGACCACAACTGGTGGGAGGTTGCCTGGAGCACTACCAAGCCTCAAATCCTATCTTAAGCCACACAAAGCCATACACAAGCAGACACCTCCAAAAACTCAAATTTTAGGCATTGAAAGGTCTCACGAATTCCAAGTCCTTACACCAAATTTAGGCATTGAAAGGTCTCACAAAGTCCAAGTCCTTACACCAATGGTTCAAGGTGTGGTGAATGCTCTAGGGTCCTCCTTCTTTTCCACTAAGGACCTTGTTGCAATGGCTCTGCAATGATAAAGATCTTGAGCAGGTACATGACTCACCCTTCTCTTCTCCGTAACTAGGTCCTTCATGAACTATGTGTACCTGGTCATTTGCTCCAATGCATCAATGAGAGGAAGATTGATAGACAACTAGTACAACATTGAGATGAAATTTTGAAATTTCCCTTCCTTATTCTTCCTCTTTAACCTCTGAGGGAAAGGTGGTGGAGGCCTTATTATGGGTTTTAACATTTTTGGTGTCACCATATTTTCACTCACAACATCCTTATCCTGTTTATCTCTAGTCTCCGCTTCAGTGACCTTATGGTCTAGAACACTATGTAAGTACTTAACAAATCGCTCCTATGTAGCGCTTATAGAATCTCTAGGTATTTGTCCAAAGTTGTTAATATAATATTTGAGCTTTAACTTCTTTGATAAAATACCTCTCCAAAAAGAATCTTTCCATCTATGCCCATGTAGTTATAGAGCTATAGGGAAACTAAGATAACCATACTATTGCTTCACTAGTAAGAGATGATGGAAAAACATGGAGCCCAATGACATTTACAGATAGGTTTTTATGTCCCATCATACTCTTACAGACAAAGACAATATTGTGTAGATGATTATTTGGATCCTCTGATGATAAGCTCGAGAACAACCCTCTATACTACAATATTTGTAGTAACCCACTTGATATAAAAAACTTAGTATCCAATGTCAATAGAGGTAACACGATGACTCCTGTGATATCCACTACTGTTGGATCAAGTCTATATTGATTCCACCCATCTACTATTGCTTGTTGGACTAGCGGTGGTTGAGTATTCACCATACGTGGTGGTAGTGGTAAGTTTTGTTTGTTTAAGTTAAGCTCCTCATTCACAACATTGTTGGTATTGTCTTGGGCCATTCTTCTCAACATTCTTTGTATTTCTGGATTGATTAGAGTTAAGGATTGCCTTGATTATGCGTATTGGACATACACAACATCTGTATACTAAAAAAGAAACAAAAAACAACAAGAATACACAAATTAAGGAAATAAGAATTAACTCCCTAATTAACCTAATTAAACCAATCTAAAACCGTACTCCCTCTCAACGATGCCAAAATTTGACCACCCTCAAATTACACTTCCCAAATAATGTATAAGAAGATCGTTGTTTCAAATATAGAACCTACCAATAGTTAGGGTCGATCCCATGAGGAATATGGTCTAGACTTGGAATAATTAAAGGAATTTTGAAGAATTAACCAACTTATTTCCAAAAGGGGGAATTTATGTTGTAAAAAGCAATAACGAAAACTTATACTACGAACAAGTAAAGTGTAAGTATTACTAATTCAGTGAGAGAAGATAACTAAGGTATTATGTTCCCCATGAGTTCCTAACGCAGTATAACATCATAATTGTAACCTTTTCTAGTGTGTGGCATGTAGAATAGGTAAGTTATGTTCACTTAAGTCTATTGTCTAGCAAATAGACAAATTTCACCACGTAACTTGGTCTATCTATGGGTGTCACATTACTAACCCTTACCTTGGTCCCACTACAATCATCCCTTGGTCTGTTCAGATTGATACATCAAATCCTGTTATTTATCCCTTATCCCATTCATTACCCACTTGGTCTAGCAAGGAAGAATAAGGCGAGTTTTACCGTTGGCCACCATTAAAAACAATCAAAATGAAGAGATAAATAATGCATGCATGCACACTGTCCAAGGATTAAAAATTATTTGATTTTTACTTTGTTATCTCTTCATGGTTCCCACAAAACTAATTGTGGATTTATGTCAAGACCCAAGCTTGGGGCCTAGACGTGACCGGTGAATAGGGAACCCGAAGGAACCCCAGAAAAGCCTCGTAGCATATCATTACACATCATTGGTCGCAGAAGTAATTAAAATGACAATAAGAGATAAGCATAATCAAGAGAAATTGGGACTAAGGGTAAACTTCCCTATCATAATCGACAAGAAACAAGAGAGTCAAGACTCATAGCATAGATACATATCATATCAAACAACCCCTGTACTACATATATAAGAGCGGGGGCCACGACAAACAACCGGGCTCACCCTCATAGTCAATACATGAATAAAGGAAAGATAACTTTAGTACATAACAAGAGATCATAAGCAACGTCCCCGGAATGGAGGACTCACCAACAAGCGTGAGAGACAATCATACTAGCCATGTGAAGGAAGAGGATAATCAAACGGTGAACTGGTTACTATATGGTAACATCATGTAGGCATAGAGTATGTGTTAGTACATTTGAATGTACTAAGTATGTGGGATGCAATACAACAAGAGATATGCATCATAGTCAAAATGCATAAGATAAACAATAGATAACATAGTAACCATATGGCATTTATGATTAATGCTTAAGTAAAACATGCTTAAATAGAATATAACATAGCCTCCGGACCTCTTCATAGGCCAACTCATCCCCCACAACGTACACAACCTCAAGAGTCCTATAACACTTGAATCACCAATACACCTCCTTAATCCTTGGTGGATCATCACACCCTACCACCCTTGGTGATTGAGATACAAACCCTGTCAATAGGTTGGTAGATCGTCGCACCCTATAACCCATGGTGCTAGAGTACAAGCCCTCTGATAGGTTGGTGGATCATCACTCCCTACCACCCGTGGTGCTGGAGTACAAACCCCCCAATAGGTTGGTGGATCGTCGCACCCTACCACCCGTGGTGCCGAAGTACAAACCCCCCGATAGGTTGATGGGTATAAACCCCCAACAATGTTGATGGATAGTCTCACCCTACCACTCGTGTTGCTGGAGTACAAACCCCCCAATAGGTTATCAAGGTACGAACCCCTTGACAAGGTTACCCAGCGTGCAACCCTAATAGACCTTGGTTTCATAGCTCAAAACATAGCAAAATAGTCACAATTTCATGAATCCCAACATAGTGTTTAGTGATTTTCATAATAAATAAGACCCATGAGTAAATCATCGTTAAATTATGCAAATTTAAGTATAAGAAAGCTTGGTTATCATGGGTGAAAGGAACCCATGAAAGAATCCCACATACCTTGACTTTTGGAGAATCCTTGAAGAAGATTGGAGATGGAGACTTGAAGCTTGAGAGGAAATCCTTAGATCCGGAGAGGGTTTTAAGACTTGAATTTAGGAGTAAAATATTTGGCTACGTGTTTGAGTGAGTATTGGGGAATGTTTAGAATGATATGAGGGTAAAAAATGACTAAGTATAAGTATTTTCTCCTGCGGGAAGGCTTAGGCCCAAGATTTAAAAGTCTTGGATGAGTTAAAAAAACTGGATAGGAATAACACTGAGGCGTGCCACACCTGTAACGCGCTAACCTCAGTGGAATTCGACACTTTGAAATTTTAGATTTTGCTACAATTGCTCTAAAATCAGGGTTAGACCTTTTTCCCTCTACATGTGACCCCCTGAATAAGAAATGAAGTCAAACTTTTTAAATAAAATACGGATTTTAAGATATATGAAAATTACGATTCCAAGCACTTCTGAGGCACATTTTTGGGCATGTTTTTAGGCGTTGTTACAATATCTCCCCCTTGGGAACATTCGTCCCCGAATGTCAAAGGAGTGTACAAGAGAAGAGTAATCATAAAGATATCAGCCCCAACAAGAGTGCAACAACACACTTAAAAACATATTTTCAAAATCTCAACATGAGTATTAGAATTACTATGAACTTTCTCAATATAAACATGAATGCATGCAATGACATAGGGGCTGAATCATAAGACTTGGAATCAAAACAAACTCGATATGTTATCATAAGCTTGAATAGAATCAAAGAGTTACGAGTATTTCTCCTCCATGCCCACTTCGGCTCCCCGAGAGATACTATCGACTTGACGATTCTGCCAATGAGCCTTGACAAACACTACATCCTTACAAATCAACCTTTACTCATATCCACCCAACTTCTCCTCCGGACCTCTTCATAGGCCAACTCATCCCCCACAACGTACACAACCTCAAGAGTCCTATAACACTTGAATCACCAATACACCTCCTTAATCCTAGAAATATGAAGAACCGGATGAACCATATCTATATCCAAAGGCAATTCCTATTCGTATGCAACCTCACTAACCTTCCTCAACACCCTATGAAGACCTACAAACCATAAATTCATTTCCCTCTTTACTAGGGAAATCACACCTTTCATGAGCGAAACCTTCAATTAGCCCACCAATCACTAACTTTAAATTCAAGCTCTCTTCTCCTTACTTCAACATAATACTTTTGACGACTTTGGGACTATCACCAACCTTTCCCTACCTTCTCTATAGCATCCCTAACCAGATCCGGTGTGACGACTTTGGGACTGTCTCCAACCTTTCCCTAATCAACCTTACCTTCTCCATAGCATCCCTAACCAGATCCGGACCCAACAAAGCCATCTCTCCTACTTCAAACCACCCAACCGGTGATCTACAACTCAACAATTCACAAGGTAAGACCTAATGCAACATGAACACGAATCAACATTTATGAACTCTTCAAACCACCCAACCGGTGATCTACACCTCCTACCATAGAGAGCGTCACGAGGAGCCTTACTGATGCTAGAATGATAACTATCATTATAGGCGAACTCAATCAATAGAAGATGATCATCCCGACTACCCATAAACTCCAAAACACAAGCCCTAAGCATATCCTCAAGTGTTCTTACCAACACATGAATATATAATTTGGCATACTCTTTGGCATCATAAGTAGTCTTAACCGGTATAAAATGAGCCGATTTCGTCATCCTATCAACCACAACCCAAATATAATCAAAAGCTTTTCTAGTCTTGGGCAACCCAACCACAAAAATCCATATTAATCACCTTCCACTTCCAAGTAGGAATCGCTATGTCTTGGGTTAGGTCACCCGACCTTTGATTTACGCTCTAACTTGTTAACAATTATGACAACTGGAACAAATTTGACAATGCCCTTCTTCATACCTCCCTTCTAATACACATCCTTAATCCTCTATACATTTGGTAAAACCGGTGTGAATAGAATGAGAAGAATTATAGGCTTCATCAAGGATCCTTTCCACCAAGCCATCAACACCAGGTACATACAACCTACTTTGGTACCTAAGGGCACCCTCTCCCCCTTGGGAGAAAACCTTCTCCTTGCCCTCTTTCACCAAGGCCTTCAATTCGAACAAGGAGGGATCAAGATCTTGCTTTACTCTTTCCTCATCAACCAGTGAAGATTTAGAACCACCAACAATAATAACACTGCCATTATCAACCTCTTTTAATCTAACCCCTAACCTAGCCAACCGATGCACCTCCCTAGCCATCTCTCCATCACCACCATCATCATGAGCTAGACTACCCATAGACACCCTACTCAAAGCATCTGCCACAACATTAGTCTTACCAGGATGATAATGCACACTCATATCATAATACTTAAGAAGTTCTAACCATCTCCTTTGTCGCAAGATAAGATCCCTTTGGGTGAACACACATTATAAACTCTAGTGGATGATAAATACATCAACATGCACCCATACAACCAATGACATCAAGTTCAAAGCAAATACTATGGCGGCTAACTCAAAATCGTAGGTAGGATAATCTTTCTTATGCATCTCAAACTATCTGAGAGCATAGACTTTCACCTAACCATCTTGCATCAACACAAAACCCAAACCAATCAAGGCGATATCACACTACATAACAAACACTTCCACCCCATTCGGTGAGGACAAGATAGGAGTGGAGACAACTTATCCTTTCTTTGGGTTAACTTAGTCTTGGGAGAAGCAATAGAAGAGAACTCATTCACAAACCTGCGATGGTAACCTGCTAAGCCTAAGAAACTTATAATATCCAAGGGAGTCAAAGGTCTAGGCCAATTTCTAATCACATACATCTCCTTAGGATCAATCTTAATATCATCCTCCGATGCCACATGGCCTAGGGAGGTAACCTCCTCTAACCACATTTCATACTTCACATACTTGGCATACAACTCCTCTTACCCCAAGATTTATAACACTACCCCCAAATGGTTCGCAAACTCTAAATAAATCAATACTTTATCACTAGAGACCACTAAAAACATAACAAAGTAGGGACTAAAGAGCCTATTCATGAAATCCATAAACATAGCCGGTGCATAAGATAATCAAACAACCCCAACATACTCAAAAGGCTCACTCCTAATCTGAGAAGACACTTAGGGGCATCACCTACCCTCATCATCCCTTCAGAACAAAACTTGAACCAAAAATCAATCTTAGAGAAATGACTAACATATTGTAGTTGACTAAATATATCGACCATTCTTAATAATCATATTATAACCTTACGGGTTCTACAATCAAAGGAGACACAATATACCTTAGAGATCAATTATACCTCAAGACCTCCAACCCAACAAACGAAGTTCAAACAAAACCACAAGACAAGACCCTATGCAATAAGAACATGGGGCAACCCTTAGAGATCAATTATACCTCAAGACCTCCAACCCAACAAACGAAGTTCAAACAAAACCACAAGACAAGACCCTATGCAATAAGAACATGGGGCAACCCTTAGAGATCAATTATACCTTAAGACAAGAAATAGACTTACCCCTTTGCAACCACATTAGAATCCCCCCCACTCAAGGATAGACTCAATAGAGAATCAGAACTTAACTCTATGGGCCCTACATTCAATGGAGACTCAACACCAATGCAACTAATCTATCTCAAGCATAACATCAAAATCCACCACACTAACCCAACAATTCACAAGGTAAGACCTAATGCAACATGAACACGAATCAACATTTATGAACTTTCAAACAACAATAGGCTCACCAAAGAGATAGACCCAAAGAGATTTTGGGACACACATGAAATCCATTAGCAGCCAAAAGAATAATGAAAGAAATAGTGGCACACCAGGCCCATCAATGCAAACACATCAAAGCCAAAGGAAATTTCAATGTACCGGTAGCAACATCGGGCACTTCACCCCCTTCTTGAGCCACTTACACTTCCTTAAAACATATGAACAATCTACTAGCTTGTGGTCCACTTCACTACATCCATAACAAGTATTGGTCTTTTTCAAGCATGGGCCACCATGGTACTTCTCACACATTTGGCACTTGGGATTAGTCATCCCACCATCACCTCCTTTACTCTTAGAGTGCCTATGAGGACAATACTTCCTATTATGTCCTACTTCACCATAATTGAAACAAGCATTGGTGCCTTTGAAACATGGGCCCCTTGAACTTTATCACACATTGGACATATAGCATCACCTCTACCCTTGAGACTTTGGAACTTTCCTCTAACACAGGCCCTCGTGGCCTCACCACCTCTTCTTTTACCATTTAAAGTCTCGGAAGTATCCACTTGTTGACCGAGGTGAGTTGCCAATTTTGTTATCACTATGGCCACACCCTATAAAGCATTGCGAATCTCCATATTAATCATATCACCGTCCTGAGTATCTCGAGACATATCTTGAAATGTAACAGTTAGATTAGCAATAAACCCTAAGGGACCTAACTCTATTGCACGACATAGACCATGAAGAAATAAAACATTTCTTAGAACACCTCATAGCCTCCTATTCATAGTCATGATATGCTTCACAACTATGAATAGGACTCCAATCAGCGTAATATGTTGGACTCTAAGGATCTAACAACCTAGTGCTCTAATACCATCTTTGTCACTACCCAAGCCTGGGGCCTAGACGTGATCGACGAATGGGAAAATCGAAGGAAACCCAAACAAGTCTCATAGCATATCATTATACATCCTTGGTCGTAAAAGCAATTAAAATGATAATAAGAGATAAACATAATTAATAGAAATTGGGACTAGGGGTAAAATTCCCTATCATAATCATCAAGAAACAAGAGAGTCAAGGCTCATAACATAGATACATATCATGTCAAACAACACCTATACTGCATAGACAAGAGCGGGGGCCATGACAAACAGTCGAGCTCAGCCTCATAGTCAATACATGAATAAAGGAAAGATAGCTTTAGTACATAACACAAGATCATAAGTAACATCCTCGGAATAGAAGACTCACCAACAAGCTTGATAGACAATCATACTAGCCACGTGAAGGAGGAGGATGATCAAGCGGTGCACCGGTTCCTACATGGTAATATCATGTAGGTATAGAGTATACAATAGTATATTTTAATATACTAAGTATGTGGGATGCAATGCAACAAGAGATAGACATCATAGTCAAAATGCATAAAGATAAATAGTAGATAGCATAGTAACAATATGACATGTATGATTAATGCTTAAGTAAAACATGCCTACATAGAGCATAACATATGTGTAAGAAGAGACCATTAGACTATTGGTGGATTATCACACCCTACCATCCTTGGTGATTGAGGTGCAAACCCTGTTAATAGGTTGATGGATCGTCGCACCCTACCACTCGTGGTGCCAAAGTACAAACCGCCTAATAGATCGATGGATTATTATACGCTACCACCCATGGTACCGAAGTACAAACCCTCTGATAGGTTGGTGGATCGTCACACCCTACTACCTGTGATGTCGGAGTATAAACTCCCTGATAGGTTGATGGGTATAAACCCCTAACAATGTTGATGGATTGTCATACCCTACCACCTATGGTGCCAAAGTACAAACCTTCCAATAGGTTATAAAGGTACGAACCCCTTGTCATGGTTAGCCGGCGGGCAACCCCTGAGTAGGGCATGGTCACATTCCAACATTATATAGATAATACCATATACATATATTCACTTCATCATTATTTAGTCATTCAACTCACAAGACATGCATTGAACCTTCAATTCCTCAGGAAACCATAGCCGAACATTTTATCAAACACTTAGAGGGTGTGTAGTGCTAGTGTAAAACCATGCAATTTAAAAGTGAAATCATGCTAGATAATTCAATGTAAAACCTTTAATAGATACTTGGTAAAACCCTCAAGTAATATACATTAAAACCTTTCATCAAATCTTTCAATAGACCTTGGTTTATAGCTCAAAACATAGCAAATCAGTCACAATTTCATGTATCCCAACATATTATGCAGTGATTTTCGTAATAAATAAAAACCCATGAGTAAATCATTTTTAAATCATGCAAATTTAAGTAAAAGGAAACTTGGGTATCATGGGTGAAAGAAAACCATGAAAGAAATCCACATACCTTGACTTTTGGAGAATCCTTGAAGAAGATTGGAGATGAAGACTTGAGGCTTGAGAGGAAATCCTTAGATTCAGAGAGGGTTTTGAGACTTGAATTTAGGAGTAAAATATTTGGCTAAGTATTTGAGTGGGTATTGGGGAATATTTAGAATGATACGAGGGTGAAAAATCTCATGGGGGAAGGCTTAGGCCCAAGACTTAAAAGTCTTGGACCGAGTTAAAAAACTAGATAGGAATAACACTAAGGCGCGTCGTGCCTGTAACGCACTAACCTCACTAGAATTCGACACTTTGAAATTTTAGATTTTGCTACGATTGATTTAAAATTGGGGTTAGACCCTTCTCCCCCTAAATTTGACCTCCTAAATAAGATATGAAGTCATATTTTTGATATAATGCATAGATTTTGAGATATATGAAAATTTCAATTTCTGGCACTTTCGTGGCATTTTTTCGAACATTTTTTTGGGGTTGTTAGATTTTATCTACTCATGTTCATTGTAGATGAAAAAATCATATTTGATATTTACATAATTAAACACTTAGAACGAAGAATTGAAAATCCAAAAATCTCCATGTAAATAGCAAATCAAAGATTCGAGAATAAGCACAAAGTGTATCTCCCAAAATCTCTAAGAACAACTCAAAAGGAAAACAATATTATGTTCTCTGATAGTCTACACATCCAAAAATAAATAAAAACTCTATTTATAGACATAAATATCCAAATCCTAAATGGACAAGAAAAATTGAATTCCGACCCAACCAAGAGCTAATGTACTACTCTTAAACTATCTTCTATAATACTGGGTTCCATGTATAAACTGCATCTACAACTTATAGTTTGGACTATGAGTCATAATTTTCTTTGTCCTATTAACTTTTAGAAACTTTGAGCTTTAGTATAGCACTCCATATTTTCTATATGTTAGTCCTATCTATATGACACTGGACATAGGCTTATGGTATAGGTGAGGGACTAAGCTTTTTTCATAATAGTGATGATAATTTGAATCAGATTGAGAGTCTTTGTGATATCACTTATGTTACAGCAGGTATGAATCTAAGTTAAACTTGATGAAAGCATTTACAGTAGAGGTAATAAGGTTCTATTTGAGTTGAAAGTCTAAAGTGAAGTATTAAGGCACAATATATAGGATTAAGATTTTTAAAATGAGGTAAGATAATGAGCTGCTTGCTTGACTTAGTGAAGCAAGTAGGTCCATCAGCAATTGAGACCTTTTGACCAGCCTAAAAGGCCAAGTAGGTGCACCACCTACTGGGACTTGTTTAACCAGCTTATAGGGCCCAAGATCACTAAGCATTCACTTGAAAATTCTGGCCCAACCCAAGTAAAGGAAAAAGAGAAAAATGGGCAGCCAAGGCCCAATAAGCTAAGATCCATGAAGCCCCACGCTAAAAGCCATAGTAGGTGCATCACTTACTTGGTATATTATGGCCAAAAATTGAGGGGAAAGTCGGTCAAACTTGGTCCCTTTAAAGGGAACGTAACCAGCTTCTTTTAGTTATTTTACAAATGAGAAAAAAATCAGATTTCTAAGGTTCTCTTTTTTCCCCTTCTATTTTCATATAGCAACCATAAAAACCTTTAGGGTTCTTGAATATTATCCTTCATCTCAATCTAAGATTGAAGGAGTGTTCAACCCTTGGTAGACATAAGTTAAGAGAGCAAGAATCCCTCACAAGTAAGGTAAGTTACTGTACTTTTCTCCCTTTCTTGTGCTTGCGTTAATTAGGGGTTTGTGGATGTATCAATGAGGTTGGAAAGGTCCCTTTTACATGATGTAATCTTGAGTGAAGTTTTTCTGGTGTTTTGTGCATGTTGGGACAGCCATGGAGGGGAGTCCCCTTTAACGTCAACTATGAGCTCATTTTTGAATTTAAAGTGTAATGTTAGTAAAAATTCATGAGACAATGTTGGGATACCATAAATTCATATTGTTCCTACTACATTATGATATTTAGGGGCTATTTTATGTATGTGATGGTACAAGGTGTGACCACAAATGCAATTAGAGGAGAAGAAGTCGAAGAAACACCCTTAGTTTGGTAGTTACGGGCTTGTTGCCTGGGTATAACTTGTGGGTGTGAGTGATTTGCCTATATATGTTTATTTACTACTAATACTAGTTTCATCACCTACTCAATTATAGATAAATATTTGGAAAAAGGGACGTTACATTGCAGTGATAACAAGGTGCACCACAAGCTATGTAAGGCTATCCTATTCCGTACTCTTCAACATGAAATCCTACACTCGTGTCACTACCAATAAGTGAACATCCCAAGTACTATTCCATGAAAGTGTTACCTATTAGTAAATATATGATTTTTATATTTCCAAGCACTAGCATGAGGAATTTACTTTCGTTCATGAAGCCAATTATGTCATTTGAACTCCTAAGTAGTATGTCAATGTCACACTTGTTTCCTATATTATTTGTTCTGCCTAAGAGATTATTATCCTATCTTATGTTACTGGTACATAGGTTTAAAGCTTGAAAATCAACATGACTACCAAAGTAACAATCTCAAAGTAGTAAAGAATAACTTGAAGTAATGTTCATAGTGTGTGCATGGCAACCCAGGGGAAAAAACCTAGCATGGGTCGATCTCACTTGTGCATAAGGGTGGCAACCCAAGGGTGAGAGGCTAGCATGGATCAATCCTAATTGGTACAGTTATGAGGACAACATCCCAGGGGTTAAAATGCCTAGCATGGGTTATCCTCTTTTACTACTGATCAGCTGGTCATTTGTGCTATATGCCTAAAAAGAAATTATAAAGTACCAAAGAATAAAGAAGAAAATTTAATATACCTGGCTCTATAAGTATAACAAAGGTGGTCTCTTATTATGATATTTGCATTCATGTATTGCTACTTGATTTCACTTGAGTTCTCATTTTACATATGCTATTGCCTTATATATTTAGTATATTATTTCGTACTAACATCCCTTTTGGGGGACGCTGCAATTTATATTGCAGGTACAGGTACTCCAGCTAGTAGACCTTCAGTGTAGGCACACCATACACTCAACTATTTTTGGTGAGCTCCAAGTTGATCCAGGGCTTTCTTGAGTCTGTAGTATATGCATTTTGGTGTTGTATTATAGTTTAAAGTAAGATGAAAAGGCCAAGTAGGTGCACCACCTACT
>DF357615.1:107598-121321 GCA_000787875.1 Solanum virginianum
GGTCCGGATGCACACTAGATATGAAAATTTTGAAAAAATTATTTTTTGCTACGGGTCCTCTAAAATTGAGGTTATACCCATTTCCTACTCAATTTTACCCCCTGATCGAGAATATGAAGTCGAATTTTTGATATCATGCATGGATTTTGAGATATATAGAAATTAATATTATGGACATTTTGGAAGCACATTTTGAGACGTTTCAATATCTTCCCCTTGGTAACATTCATCCCCAAATGTCAAAGAAACGTACATAAGAGAAGTAATCATGGAGGTTTTAGTGCGACATGAATGCAACAAATGCATTTAAACATCATTATAAAAAAATCTCAACATGAATGTCAAAAATCACCACAAACTTGTTAACATAAATATGAATGCATCCAAAATGATATATTGGGGCTGAAACTTAAGACTAGAAATCATATAGAGGACTTAAATTAGTACCTTAGGCTTGAGTAGAGTAGAAGAGGTATGGGTATCACTTTCTCATGTCCGCCTCAGCTTCTCATGTGGCACTTTCAACTTGTTGGTTCCTCCAAAGGATTTTGATGGAAGTTATATCTTTGTTTCTCAACCTCTTCACTTGTCTATCAAAAATCTCCACTAGAACCTCTTCATAGGTCAAATTATCTTCTACAACTCCCACAACATCCAAGGGCACTATAGAACTTGGGTCACCCTCACACTTTCTTAACATGGACACTTAGAAAACCAGATGAACCATATTCATCTCCAAAGGCAACTCCAACTTATATGCATCCCTGCAAACCCTTCTCTAGACTTTATAAGGACCCATAAATCTTGGGCTTAACTTCCATTTCTTTCTAAATCAAACCACACCCTTCATAGGTGAGACTTACAAGTAAACCCAATCACCAATGTTAAACTCAAGGTCTCTTCTCTTTACATCAGAGTAGGACTTTTGTCTACTTTGGGTTATTTTCAATCTTTCCCTTATCAACCTCACCTTCTCCAAGGCTTCCATGACCAAATCTGGACCTAGAAATCCATTTCCCCTACTTCAAATCACCCAACCAGGGATCTATAACGCCTACTATAAAGAGCTTCAAAGGGAGCCATACCAATGCTTGAGTGGTAGCTATTGTTGTAAGCAAATTCAGTGAGTGGAAGATGTTCATGTCAACTACTCTTAAACTCCAAAACACAAGCTCTAAGCATATCCTCAAGGGTTTAGATAGTCCTCTTGGCTTGACCAAAAAGCCGTGTTAAGCTTAACCTTGGTACTAAGACCTCTTTGGAAGGACCTCCAAAAGTGAGAAGTGAATTGAGCACTACGATTCGAAATGATAGACAAAGGCACCCTATGCAATCTAACCAACTCATGTATATACAACTTGACATAATCTTCAGCCGCATAAGTGGTTTTGACCGATAAGAAGTGAGCCGACCCTGTCATTCTATCCATAACAACTGAAATATCTATATCTTAGGCTAGGCCACCTGACCTTCACTTGTTGGTAATTCTGACATCCTAGGAGAAAACCTCTACTTTACCATCTCTCACCAAGGCCTTCAACTCTAGCAGGGTAGGTTCAAGATCTTGTTTTGCCTTTACCTCCTCAATCAAGGAAGACTTAGAACCATCAACAACCACTACACCATCATTAACAACTTCATCAACCTAACCCTAATCTAGCCAACCGGTGGAAAAATTATTTTTTTCCTATGGTTCCTCTAAAATCAGGGTTATCCCATTTCCCACTCAATGTTTCCCCAATCACAAATATTAAGTCAGATTTTCGATATCAGACACGAATTTTGAGATATATGAAAATTATGATTATGGGCATTTTCGAGGCACATTTTTGGACATTTTTGGGGCGTTTCAATATCTCCCCCTTGGGAACATTCATCCCCGAATGTCAAAGAAAGATACATAAGAAAAGTAATCAAGAAGAGTTCAACCCAACACATGAAAGCAACAAATACATTCAAACATCATTTAAAAAATCTTAACATAAATGTCAAAAATCACCATAAACTTGTCAACATAAAAATGAATGTATGCAAAATGACATAAGGGCTGAAACTTAAGAGTTTTGAAATCATATATAGGACTTAAATTAGTACCTTAGGCTTGAGTAGAGTATAAGAGGTATAGATATCGCTTTCTCATATCCACCTCGACTTCCCATGTGACACTTTCAACTTGTTGGTTCCTCCAAATGACCTTGACGGAAGCCACATCCTTTTTTCTCAACCTCTTACTTGCCTATCCAAAATCTCCACCGGGACCTCCTCATAATTAAAATTATCTTCTACAACTCCCATAATATCCAAAGGCACTATGGCACTAGGGTCACCCACACATTTACTCAACATGGACACATAGAAGACCAAATGAACCATATTCATATCAATGGGCAACTCAGACTCATAGGCCATCTTACCAATCCTCCTTAACACTCTATAAGGACCCACAAATCTTGGGCTTAATTTACCCTTCTTGCCAAATTGGACTACATCCTTCATGGGTGAGACTTTTAAGTAAACCCAATCATGAACCTTAAATTTAAGATCTCTCCTTCTTTCATCGTAGTAGGACTTTTGTCTACTTTGGACTGTTTTTAATATCTTCTTAATCAACCTCACCTTCTCCAAGACTTCTATGAATAAATCCAGAACTAGCAAAGCCATGTCCCAACCTCAAACCATCTAACCGGAGACCTACAACGGCTACCATAAAGACCTTCAAAAGGAGCCATACTAATGCTTGAGTGATAGCTATTGTTGTAAGCAAACTTAATGAGTGAAAGATGTTCATCCCGATTACCCTTAAACTCCAAAACACAAGCTCTACATATCTTTAAGAGTTTGGATAGTCCTCTCAGCTTGGCCATCCGTTTGAGGGTGAAAGGTCATGCGAAGCTATACCTTGGTACCAAGACCTCTTTGAAAGGACCTTTAAAAGTGAGAAGTGAATTGAGCACCATGATCCAAAATGATAGACAAAGGCACCCCATGCAATCTAACCAACTCATGGATATACAATTTAGCATAATAATCGGTACCATAAGTAGTTTTGCATGGTAGGAAGTGAGCTAACTTTGTCATCCTATCCACAACAAGCCAAATAGAATTAAAATGCTTTCTAATGTTAGGCAACCCAACCACAAAGTCCATATTGATTTCCTCTCATATCTAAGTAGGAATCTCTATATCTTGGGCTAGGCCACCCAACCTTTAATGTTCATCCTTCACTTGTTGGCAATTGTGACATCCGGATATAAACTTGGAAATGTCCCTCTTCATACCACCCCATCGATACACTTCCCTCAAATCTCTATACATCTTTGTAGAACCATGGTGGATAGAATAGAAGAATTATGAGCCTTATCTAAAATCTTCTTTCTCAAGTTATTAACACTAGGCACACATAATCTACCTTGGTACCTAAGGGCACCATCTCCCCCTTGGGAGAAAACCTCTACTTCACCATCTTTCACTAAGGCCTTCAACTCTAGAAAGGCGGGGTCAACATCTTGTTTTGCCTTTACCTTCCTCAATCCATGAAGACTTAGAACTATCAACAATCACTACATAGCCACTATCAAGATCATCCAACCTAACCCCTAATCTAGCAAACCGGTGAACCTCTCTAACCATCTCCTTGCCACCATCATCAAGATAAGCTAGAATATCCATAGACACCCTACTTAGAGCATTGATCACAACATTAGATTTGTTGGAGAGATAATACACACTCATATCATAATCTTTAAGGAGCTATAACCACCTTCGTTTTCTCAAGTTAAGATCTTTTTGGGTGAACACATATTGGAGACTCTTGTGGTTGGTAAACACATCAACATAAACCCCATATAGGTAGTAACACCAAATTTTCAAAGCAAATACCACGGCCACCAATTAAAGATCATATGTGGGATAATTCTTCTCATGCACCTTAAGTTTTCTAGAGGCATATGTTATCACCTTACTATTTTGCATCAAAAAACACCCCAAATAAATTCTTGAGGCATCACAATATAAAACAAACCCTTCCAACCCTTTTGGTAGAGACAAGATAGGAGCAGAGACAAGCTTATCTTTTAAAGTTTAGAAACTCTTTTCACACTCATCTCTTTTGTCAATATAGTCATAGAAGAAGCAACAGAAGAGAAGCCATCCACAAACATCCGGTAATAACCCGCCAAACCCAAGAAACTTTTAATGTTCGATGGAGTCAAAGGTCTAGGCCAATTTCTAATCACCTCTGTCTTCTTAGGATCCACCTTAATGCCATAATCCGATACCACATGCCCTAGAAAAGCAACCTTTTTCAACCAAGACTTACATTTCGCATATTTTACATATAACCTCTCCTCCCTCAAGATTTGCAACACCATCCTCAAGTGATCCACATGCTCCTCCTCACTGTGGGAATAGATCAAGATATCATTAATAAAAAGTACCACAAGCAAGTTAAGGTAAGGTTTGAAGACCTTATTCAGAAGATCCATAAATATAGATGATGTATTAGTTAAGCCAAAGGACATAACCACAAACTCAAAGTGCCCATACCTAGTCCAAAAAGTCATCTTGGGACTATTATACTCCCTCACTTTCACTTGGTGACACCTGGACTGATGATCAATTTTAGAGAAGTGACTCTATTAAGTTACCAGTAATCAATGCACATTCTAAGAGAACCATCACATTTCCTCATAATAAACACTAGTGCACCCCAAGGTGAGTTACTAGGCTTTATAAAACCCTTTTCCAACAAATCCCTCAATTGTTCTTTTAACTCCTTCAACTTCACCGGGGCCATACGGTAAGGGGGAATAGAAATGGGTTGAGTGTCGGGAAGGAGATCTATACCAAAATATATTTCCCATTCGGTAGGAACATCGGGAAGCTCATTAAGAAAGACATAAAGGAACTCATTGACCACTGGAACCGATTCTATAGGATGGACTTTGGACTCAACATCCCTAAACCTCACAAGATGATAGAGACACCCCTTAGAGATCAACTTTTGGGCTTTAAGACAAGAAATGAATATACCCTTGACCACCACATCACTACTGTCCCACTCAAGGATGGGTTCATTGGGAAATTAGAATTTAAGTCTATGGGTTCTATAATCAATAGAAGCATAATATACATGCAACTAATCCACCCTAAGAATGACATCAAAATCCACTATATCTAACTCACCAAAATCACAAGGCAAGATTTTATGCAAAATGAACACACGACAACTTCTACATGAAACTGTTAGCAACAATGGGCTAAACAAACAGAAGTACAAACTACATATTATTTTTTTGAATATGAACAAATTACTACTATTCTTGAGATTAATAATAATAATATGTTAAGTGCGAATATGAAAGTTTTACTATTCATTAGAAATTTTTGATAAATAATATTTTAATTTCTAGAAATGAACATTTTGCAAAACATTGAAAATATGGAAATGATTTTTGTGCATATTATCCTCACGACTCTACTCATACCTATTACGACCTCATTCACCGGTTCCCAGGCCAGTTATAATCGTGCATATTATACTATATATATATATATATACTCCGAAGGAGAATAGATACGACGGGTCCGTTTGCCCATGGACCGGCCTTGCTTAGACTGGAGCCATAAGGAGCTGGGCTTGGGATATGTTGGCATTATGACATGTGAGTACTGGGCCTCATTCGCCCCAGCTCACGTGAGCGATAGGCCTCACTCGCCTCGACTCACTTATCGGCATGATGTCACCTCTGGATTATGATACGTGAGTGCTGGGCCTCGCTCGCCTCGGATCACCTATCCTATGACGTGAGTGCTAGGCCTCGCTCGCCTCGGCTCACCTATACTACATTTGGAACTTATGTTGGAGACTTCGAAGATGTAAACTTTCTGGTGTGAGGCAGTGGGATGGCGCGACTTTGGAGGTCGCCATCGTTCCGGTACGTTATGCATTGGTTTGAGATTTTTAATAAAGAAATATTTTCTGATACTTGCATATGAGTTTGACTTCTATACCTCTGTTGATCTACCATTCTTATTTATATCTGTGCTTTCTGCTTTACATATTCGGTACGTATTTTCGTACTGACCCCCTTTGCTTCAGGGGCTGCGTTTCATGCCCGCAGGTACAGACGCACAGAGTAGCAGGCCACCAGCTTAGGATCTCTATCTACCGTTTAAAGAGCTCCTTTGCTTCGGAGCAACTAGTTGGTATATTTGCTACTTCTTTATGTTGGATTATGTTCATCTGAGGGTATGACGGGTGCCCCGTCCCGTCTTTAAATTCAGATAGTCTGTGATAGAGATGTTTCTGTGTGCAAGTGGGTAGTCAGTAAAACAGAGGAAACTCTGTCAAAACCCTATCTTGACTTGTTTGTGGTGGTTTTTATTGATGATATCTTGATTTATTCCCATAGTAAGGAGGAACATGTGGATCACTTAAGGGTGGTGTGGCAAATCTTGAGGGAGGAGAGGTTGTATGCAAAATATGAGAAATGTGAGTTTTGGTTGAAAGAGGTTGCTTTTCTATGGCATGTGGTAATCTTGAGGGAGGAGAGGTTGTATGCAAAATATGAAAAATCTGAGTTTTGGTTAAAAGAGGTTGCTTTACTAGCGCATGTGATGTTGGGTGATAGCATTAAGGTGGATCCTAAGAAAATGGAGGTGATTAGAAATTGGCCTAGACCTTTGACTCCATCGTACATTAGAAGTTTCTTGGGTTTGGCGAGTTATTACTTGACGTTTATGAATGATTTCTCTTCTATTTCTTCTCCTATGACTAAATTGACACAAAAAAGGTGAAATTTATATGGACCGATGAGTGTGAAAGGAGTTTCCAAACTTTGAAAGATAAGCTTGTCTCCACTCCTGTCTTTTCACTACTTGAAGGGATGGAAAAGTTAGTTGTATATTGTGATGCCTCAAGAATTGGTTTGGGGTATGTTTTAATGCAAAGTGGTAAGGTGATAGCGTGTGCCTCTAGACAACTTAAGGTGCATGAGAAGAATTATCCCACCCATGATCTTGAATTGGCGGCCATGGTATTTGCTTTTAAAATTTGGAGTCACTACTTATATGGAGTTCATGTTGATGTGTTTACCGACCACAAGAGTCTCCAATATATGTTCACCCAAAAAGATCTTAACTTCAAACAAATAAAGTGGTTAGAGCTCCTTAAAGATTATGATATAGGTGTGCATTATCTCCCCGACAAAGCTAATGTTGTGGTCGATGCTTAAGTAGGGTGTCTATGGGTAGTCTAGGTCATGTTGATGATAGTGGCAAAGAGATAGCTAGAGAGGTCCACTGGTTGGCTAGATTAGGGGTTAGGTTGGATGAAGTTATTGATGGTTGTAAAGTTTATTGATGGTTCTAAGTCTTCCTTGATTGAGGACATGAAGGCAAAACAAGATCCTAACCCTGTCTTGCTAGAGTTGAAGGCCTTGTTGAGAGATAGTAAAGTAGAGGTTTTCTCTCAAGGGGTAGATGGAGCCCTTAGGTACCAAGGTAGATTGTGTATGCCAAATGTGGATGATTTTAAAGAATTGATCTTGAAAGAGGCCCTTAATTCATCCTATTCCATTCACCCTGGTTCTACAAAGATGTATCTCTTGAGGGAGGTATACTAGTAGGGTGGTATGAAGAGGGACATTGCCAAGTTCATATCCAGATGTCACAATTGCCAATAAGTGAAGGCTGAACATCAAAGGATGGGTGTCCTAGCCCAAGATATAGATGTTCCTACTTGGAAGTGGGAAGAGATTAATATGGATTTTAAGGTTGGGTTGCCTAAGACTAGGAAACATTTTAACTCTATTTGGGATGGTCCCCCTCAACAAGGTGATTGGGAAAGTCACTCTTCAACAAGGTGTGGTCTACTTGCAACACCATAGATACTTTTCATGAATTCAATACGTACATATAATTCCTTAATCATCATATAGCCACTTGATTTATAAACCATATAATAGATCACCAATAACTTGAGAATCCTTGTCAAGACATTTTATCAAACACTTGGTGGATTCATAATGCTAGTTCAAAATCATGTAATTCAAAAGTGAAATAATATGAGACAACTCAATATAAATCAACCTATCAAAACATAGTAAAACCATCATGTAGAATACCTTCAAAACCATCATTAAATCTCATAATAGATCATAGTTTCATAGCTCAAAATATGCATAGTCTCAATAGACAAACCAATTCATAAAATAAGCTTGAAATAGATAAACATGCATAATCAATCAACATTTCATAAAACTCCAACATAATTTATAATCAAAATTCTTAATAAGAGATACCCACAGATGATGCAACTTGAAAATATGCAATTTTCATAAAAGGGAGATTAGGCTCCATGGATGAAAGGACCCAATGGATGAAACCCACATACCTCAAACATGGGTTTTCTTGAGATGAGCTTGAAGAGAATTTAGAGCTTAAAGAAAATCCTTGAGTTCCAAAGCTAGGTTTGAAATCCTTCAAATTTGAATGAGATATTTGGTTAAGTCTTGGAGAGGGTCTTGAGTAATATATAGTTAAAAAATGGCTAAGTATAGATGTTTTCACGCATAAGTGGGCATGGGGCAATGACCCCAAGGCCTTTGGGCCGAAATGAAAAACTAAGAAAAAAGTTGGACTGGTCCGCATCTGGTCCGAGATGCTGACCCGTCGTGAAGGATAGAATTACACTGATCAGCACCCAGTCCACATCGTGGTCTGGTCACGGATGCACACTGAATAATAAAATTTTACAAAAATTATTTTTCACTACGGGTCCTCTAAAATTGGGGTTATACCCATTTTCCACTCAATTTTTTTAGCCTGGTCGATAATATGAAGTCAGATATTTGACCTCACGCACACATTTTGAGATATGTAGAAGTTACAATTATGGGCATTTTCGAAGCCCATTTTGGGACGTTTCAATAGTAATAAAAATGGGAGTGTCGTCCAAGAGTAAATATATATCCAAAGTTGAATGATATATTCAAATATTTTATTCATTTGCTTTTACCTACTATATTTGGACACATATATATTATAAAAATAATAACTTATATGACTATTTTATTGTACTATCTCCACTAATTAATATCTAGTAATATTATGCTAAAATAAAATAATTATATTTTCTTAATATCTTTAAAATTGCAAAGTAAAACTTTAGAACTAAAATAATGATTTTTTTTAGATAAAAATAATTGGATCACTAGTTCGAAATCAAACCATCAGCACCTAGATTCTTCTATTTCATTCCCTACTTATTCACCCCGAGTCATAAACAATTATTTTTCATCAATGGCAACTTGAAAATTTCCTCTTCCTCTTCTCCTTCTCGGCCTCTCTCTCCTTGTCGTCTCTATCAATGCCCGGCCATACAAAACCCTTTTATTCTTCACATCCTCCTCCTATTACCCCATCCCTGTAGTCCACTCTTCAAACTCTAACCCTAATTTCTCCCTAAAACACCCTTCCCTTTCTCCCCGATTCCTAATTTTCTTCTTCACAACAGCCTCTCGACCTCTGCCGGAGGATGACACCAAATTTTGATAGAACAAACTCTCTGATTCTTTCCGATTTAAAGTAATTTTTTTCAGTCAAGAAGATCAACTTGTTGAAAGGGGATAAAAAGAAGAAGAACGATCTATTAAAGAGATTGTATTCGACATTTCCGATAGAGTTATACTCGTCTGTGAATAGCTCACTTCGTGATTAGGCAAAGGATATGCTTTTTGGCATTGGATATAGCACTTTAATGACAACAATAATGCATCTGATCTGGTCTTTGCTTTATGACAATTTCGATGATGATGATGCTAGCCCCAACAAGATAGGGTACATGGTTATTTCACTTAAGATTGTGGATGATGATCTGAAGAAGCCAACTAAGTAGATAGTTTAATTGGAAGCGATTTAAACAGTTGATCTTTTTCTTCATCTATAAATCCATTTGAATATATATTTTATTGTTAATTGTATTGATTATTATATGATCAATGCATATAGATGTGTTGTGATACATGTGTTTAAATTTCCCTTTATGATTTAAGGGAGAGTCATAAGTTACTGGTAACTAATGTTATGGAGTAGATGTCACACCTCCATTATATATTATTTCGCAAACTAAAGCTCAATATGATAAACCCAATAGATTACAAAATATATTTATCATTTGTTGATTGATTGAATGTATGGTGATGTGAACCATATATTGTGTTTAAGAGTTTTGTTACAAGCTAATATTCATAAATAAAAAATATTCCTTGTCTGTTCCCTTTGAATTTTTTTTTAGAATGATGCATATGATGCTTTATGCAATTTCATTATATTGGTGGTACTCTGTCAAGTGTTTATAAGTTGTTTCAGTCGCCAAATTTGTGATTTTCATCTACGTTGGAGGTTTGCAGCAAAAGAGATGCTCTTTATAGCTATGGATTTTGAATTCTTTGATTTGAAGAAGCTCCTAGACAACAGTAAGTGGTTACTTGATTTGTTGTACATGATATAAAATAATGCCTTATTAGTTCAACATCTTTTTAGATGCAACTAGATTGCCAATGCAACTTTGCATTACTAACTAGGTTTGGTTAATGGTACTTTACTCTGCATAACTTACACATCAATCTGTATCTTTATTCTAACTGAATCTTGAATTAGAAAAAATCATGTATTTGTAAAATAACCTTATTCTTGGATATTGTATTGTTGCCCTTTGTAAAAAGCCTTATTTTTATTGTTTACAACATTACAATCTAACCTTTTGTATTATACTCATTCTTAACTAGTTCGTGAATCAGAGAAGCTATTGGAGCATTCTGCTGTGGGTTGGCTTCTTGTCAAGACTTAATTGCTGCTCCAACACTGTACATCACTCTTAAAATTATCAATTATTTTTCTCACCACCATTTACATTAAAAATAATTTCAAAATACAATTAGTTCCTTGGTTGCAGGGTACTTGTGATTATCCAATGTATCTGCCAATGTACGTTCATATAACGTGTTATATGTTCCAATGCTGCCTTCTATTGTTGTGTAAGATGTTAAAAGAATGAGTTTACATTTGTTTGAACTACATATAAGTCTCATTTCTAAATTTTATTTGAGCTTCATATGATAATCATCTATAGACACTTAAAATGTGTTATTTTGGTGCTACATCTTTTACTTGTGTCTTTCGAATTGTTTTCTCTTCATAATCTTGTATGCTAACACTTTATGTTGGATGTAATTTCTGGATAAGATATTTTGTTGATCAATTGTGGTGTTGAGATGCAGTAGGTAACATTCGAAAAGATATCTCATTTTTGGTTGATTCATAATAGATTGATTAGTGACCTTGTTTGGTATCTAGCCCTACATTAAGCCTCTTCTTTTTATAAAAACAATTGAAGGTTGTTCTTCTCATTCACGATGAAATATATTTGAAGAATGCTCTAGTTTTAGAAATATATTTGATGAAATGACAATATGATTTATTGGCTGAAATATGTCTATCGAACCTGCCGTTGATGGATTGATATTTCTTTAAAGAAGTGATCAATTATAAATTAACTCAAACAATCATTTCAAATTACGCTTAGGAAACCTTGTGCATATGTTTAAAAGGAATAATGAGATACATATGAGATAGAGTTGAACAGACTATGAACGAATTAATTAAAGATTTCTTGTCTTGGTGAATAGTCTCTTCCAGTCCCTTAGTGCTCTTATTAAAAAAATATCTTATTGGCACTCCTAATACTTTATAATATGATGGGATTAGTCTATTAGCTTGAACAACTCATTTGCATATTTGGTTTGTCACGGTTGTACATCTACAAAGAACCAGGGAATTTCTATTTTTTATAAAGTTGGCACTAGATATTATTAATTATTTTATCTTGTAATAATGAGGTCCCATTGGAGGATTATATTATTTGGAAAATGGTTCTATAAAAAGGGGTTATTGCCCAATTGTTGAAAAGATAAAACAGAAGAAAAGAAGCAGGAAAAAGCGAAGGAGGTTTTAATTGGCTTAAGGTAAAGTGTACTATTTCTGTTTTGTAGTTAAGAGAGAGATGCTAAGTACTTAGATAGAATATATTTACATAGTAGGCTGCAGAGTGAGTTTTTGGAAATAGGGAATTGAATAGGAAATTGTTCCTAGGTTTGCTATGCACTTTTAGTTAAGGAATAATATTTATGTTTCTAGATAGTGACAAACAGTTTAATCAAATGATCTTTTACATATGATTAGGAATTTCTTTATATATGACATAAAACTTGTCTTCCCATTATTTTCTCACTTTCGCCCAGTGCTCTTGTTTCTTCGTTAGTCGAATATATCACTATAGGGTGTATTTCAATTGAATATACTTGGTATTAATATTGAGAATTTGTAGTATATGATCATTATTAGATTTTTAAATATTGAAGTTATTAGGATCTAACACTAGCCTCGAAATCTAGGAAATTGAGTATAAAATAGGTTGATCTTTGAGTCTAGACTAGACATGTAGTAATATGAGTGTTGATCATTTCAAAAATTAAATTGTGACAATTTATTTGACTAGATCGTGGTACTACGGATTCTATTCAAAAAGAAAAGGCCAAAGTGTTAGATTGATTGTGATTTAACTAAGAGAAGTGAAAATTTTTACAGAAAAATACTTTAGCATGGACACTTGTAGGAACTATCCCCCTTGTGCATTTGTTATGTGGTTACTGGATGATCCAAGAAAAGAAATGAAAAAGCCGAAGGAAAATGGTTCCGGCTAGTGAAAAAAATGATACTATATATCAAGGGACATGGTGCACGCCGCATCAAGATCGTGGTGCACGCCGCATCTATATATCGAGGGACATGGTGCACGCTGCATCGGATACATGGTCCATGTGTGGCCCCCATGGGTTCTGACTGAGGTATGTTTATGATCAACAGATGTGTATCATATTATCCTTGATGTTATGAGATTTCTCAGGAGACGTAGAGAGGTAGCTATTGACATCTGGCTGACTCTCTTGTTCTTATTCCTTTGTGCTTGTTCTATTCGAGAAGAAGGACAATTTGAACCTGTATTTCTTTGATCTTCCGTATTGTTAGTGGCTTGTACGCATGACAACCAAATCCATGGGTGGTTTTTAAGTATAGAAATTCTCAGTTTTTGTTATCTATTCTAGTTAATTACTTCCGCGCGTTATTTTATTATCCCTTTAAGCTAAAATTGACTTGTTCTAGTGGGATTTGAGCAAGTGTCATCACGCCAAATTTCTGGATCATGACAACGCACCACCTTTTCATGGTCACATGGAAATTGAATAGTCATATCCACATCCATAGGTCATTCCCAATCCTTAAGAAACCTTACCAACCTCACTCTATATTCTACAAGGACTCACAATCCCAAGCTTAATTGTCAACATTAAACCCACCTAGTCCACTTTGGTACCATAAACCACCATCTCCCCTTTGGGAGACAACCTCCACTCTACCATCTCTTCACCCAACATATCCAACCCTAATAAGACAGAATCAAAGTCTTGCTTAACCTAGACCACTCCAACCAAAGAAGATTTGGAACCATCGAGAATACGACACTACCATGCTCAATTCCTCCAACCTAATCCCTCAATATAGCCAAAAAAATAGACCCCTCAAGTCATCTCTTTGCCACTATCATCAACACATGCTAGGCTACTTAGAGCATCAACCATAACACTAGCCTTACCGAAAAATG
>DF357615.1:130231-140661 GCA_000787875.1 Solanum virginianum
TAACTAATCCAAGCTAGCCATGTGGAGGATATCGAGGAGCATCGGTCCCTATATGATTAAATTATGTAGGTAAAAAATATGTATTAGTACTTTGAATGCACTAGTATGTGGGCATGCAATGCACATAACATAAGTCATGAAACTAGTGAGCAATATGATCATTTAGAAACATCACTTGAACTATGAAACATATGATAAGGAGGGATATAGATTATCATGCATAAGTAAAATAGCTATATCTTTTAGGAAAATATTGCTTTTACATCAAAGAAAGAACCATCTAGTATAAGTGAAACACTAGTAATTACAATGATGGACATCATACATACTTTGAATGAAAGTTGTATATCTTTATGGCAAATACCATTTCCAATAATAAGTGACCATAACATATGTGAAGAAAGCCATTTAAACTTTAGAGACAATGAGTTATACAACTTTAAGATGCCCTTGGACATAACATAAAGTAACAATCATAATAATCATAAAAGGATAACTTGGGACCATGCGGAGAACTTGAACATGTGTGAGAGTAACCTTTAACCAACATAATCCATGCGAGCTAAACCATGAAATCCCAATGTTTCCTCTACACCGGAAGAAGGGGGAAATCACTTGCCAAGGCGACCTCCTAATGTAAGGACCTAGATATTGTACGACCTCACTAAGGCTTGAAAATTTGGTTCTAAAAAGTTTTGTACCAAGGAGACTCTCCATGGAAGCCCTCACGGTCAGTGTGAGGCTATACGGATCGTGTGGAGCTTCCTTGGAGTGACCCTTGGCCTTGTGTTGGGTGTTGGAGCTTTAAAGTAAAGTTTTAGACTAAGGTATGCCATACATAGACCCACACGGGCCATGTGAGGCTTCACAGATCGTGTGGAGGGCCGTGTGGTGGCCTTAGCCTTGAAATTCCATTGTTTTAGAACCACGTGAAGTGGGACAGCCAAGTATATGATTTGTATGGGGTGGTACGACTTGTATACCTCACTGTATGGCTTTTGGAGTGAAAATTATCTAAGTATTGAATCACCATTTTAGAACTTTGTTGTGAAGAATATTCTAAGTGGGTGGTACAGAGGAGTACATGAACCGTTTGGCTTGGTACGGGCCGCGAAGCTCTCCATATGGGTGTCAGTGTGCAATTTTTCTAAGTATGGGATCTTTAAGATCAAGCTACGTTCACATTAAAGCCTTCAATTCAAGCTTATTTATATTGTCTAGGGCCATCATGGGTCTCCTACATCAAGCCAAACTCAAAGGAATTTCATTGGCTAAACCATTCAGAAGAATCGATGGAAGGATCAATTTTAAATAGCCATATCTCTTATCTCAAAAGGAATTGGGTGTCTCATAATCTAACAAATTGAATCTCTTTGAATTAGCTTTGTAATACATCTAGTTTCAACTCATTCCGAGTTCAGATCAAGAAGTTATGCCCATTTTCGTAAAAGGCCATCTGGCTCGATGTAAGAAATGTGCTATGACCCCAAACCATTTGTAATTTACTTTGAACAACTAATAATTGATACTACCACACTAGAAATCATCAAGTTGACCCTATAAAGAGCTGGAGTCTTAGCTTAAGATCTAGGATGTTACATGAACATCTTATCTATTTTGATTTAGCATGATAGAACATGGGATGAAAAAGGTATGTATTATAATAATATATATAGGGTCGTTTGTGACAGTTTCATATGATTTTTTTTGTTTGTGTTTATTATTTTTCTTTAATGATAAGCAATGATGATTATGAACAGTAATAAAATTGTATGTTTTTTTTATGATATATCTATATATAGCTTTGATAATAGTTTGATTTAATGGTTGGTAATCGACTAAGAATATATCAATTTTTAACAAAATTTTGCATAAATATTTGAAGTATATAATTTTTACTAATTCTGATAGTATATACATAGTGTATTGCCTTTGTTAATTTAATTGGGGAGAAATTTCATATATATACAAAAAAGCAAAAAGTTTACGAAAAAATAGTCTATTCTTTTTTCTTTGGAAAATTTACCAAAGTACACAACTTAATTTTCATTATTCTCAAATATTTCCTACCAATTTAAAAAATTTTTGAAATCCCTCCTTTCCTCTTTTTCACTCTGCACGCCTGATATACTTCATTCACAATTCAATCTCTTCCGCTGCAAATCCTATGTTTGCTCCTAAAATTAAGATCAACTTGGTTCAGTTACTTCCAACTTCACTCCACTTTTAATCGGCATTTTCTCCCTCTATTATTCAATTTTAAATTTTTAAAAAAATGTAGGCTAACTTCATATTCTCTCTTCCAATTTCATACGAATTCTTTAGAAAATCACTAGCAATTTTGATTTTTTTAACTTTCATAGATTGATGTATATGGATCCTCCATCCTTTAGTACTGGGCTCACTCAATTAGAGCAAGAACAAGCTATTTGACATGAAGAAAAAGGGAGAAATCAAATCAAACAAGGACAAAACTTCAATTTCAAATCTCCCAGATCCAAAAGTCTCAAAAAAGCTAAAGAAGAAAGCTCAAGCCATAATTAATCGACCATCTCTATAAAGACCTGGACTTTGTATAGCTTTAGTGGTGCTTAAAATTTGGTTTCGCAAAAGGTTTTGACCAAGGTGACACCTTATGGATACCTGCATAGGCCATGGGACCCCCCTCCAAATCAGTTTATACTCCTTCAATACAATCCATTCTTATTCTAACACTTAGCTTCTTATTCCTTTGCTCAAAACACATCCCGAATCATCTTTTCAAGCTCCAGTCGAAGGATCTCTATGTAACCTTCAAGCCCATGACAAATTCACATTGAAACCCTCAATCCAAGATTTTTATTTAGTTTAGGGTGATCATGGGTCTCCTTCATCAAAGCCAAGTTCAAAGAAATTACATTGGCTAAGTTTTTCAAATGAACCGATAAAAGGGTCAACTTTAATTGGTCATATCTCTTAGTGCAAAAATAACTGAATGTTCAAAGATCCATCAAATTGAAGATCTTTGAATTAGCTTTCCAGCGCATCCAGTTTCACCTAATTCTAAGTTTGGATCAAGAAGTTATGTCCGTTTTTGTACAACTTGTCTGTGCAGGGGTCTATGCGGATTTTTGAAATTCTATGTAATTAATGGACCTTACATAATTTTGGGTAATTCTAAGGGACTTTTATGACCTTTTTACCTATCCTAGACCCCTAAATCAGCTAATACTCTCTCATTACAACTCATCCTCATTAAAAAACTCTCATGCTCTAGAATTCAATTTCTAACATTCTCTCCAAGTCTCATCTTTAAGATTCAAGGTAGGATTCAATTGGAGTTTCAACTTCAAGCTAAATTCTTCTCAAATTCATCTTCCAAAGTAAGGTATGTGGGTTCTGATTCTTGGTCTCATTTAACCAAGAAGACTCAAAACTATTTTCACTTGAATGTCAAGAAATTTTGTGTACTTTAAATATGGGTTTTAAGAAATATGATTTGATAAATTCAATTGAAGTATGAGATATGCTTATTTCTTGATTTTAAGTTGATTTAAATCCTAATATGTTGAATTACTTGAGTATTATAAAGATTTGAATATGCATTGTCCCTTTAAAGTTTGATTTAAGTATGGGTAATCTAAATTGTGATTTGAATGTTGATTTTACTTATGGATTTACTTGAATTTCATATTAAATTGTTGATTTAAGATTGGATCTATATTAGTCATGTTATTCTCACATCATTCATGAGCATTGAATTTTATGAAAATTATGAAGTGGGTCAAAACCCAATGATGTTTATGTACATGATTTTGATGAGATTATGGTTATGAACAAGAATTAAGCACGAATATATGAACATAAGTATGATACAAGTTGAATACCATTATGACATAATTTGCTAGTAATATGAACTTGACTTCTACATGAATACAAATTATATGGGTGTGCATATGATATGACATCTTGCATGAGTATGTAATCACAAGTGTGTATTGATGAGGATAGGCACAACCCTCCCTTTACACAATGCATAGATGAGGATAGGTACAACCTTCCCTATGCAAATGGTTATATGAGCTAAGTGTATATTAATAAAGATGGGCACAACCCTCCCTTTACACAATGCATAGATGAAAATAGGTACAACCTTCCCTATACACATGCATATACGAGCTAAGTATGTATCGATAAGAATGGGAACAACCCTCCCTTTACACAATATATAGATGAGGATAGGTACAACCTTCCCTATACAAAGTCATGTCACGAGCTAAGTGCATATTGATGAAGATGGGTACAACCATCCCTATACACAATTCAGGCAAGGAGTGACTCATTGGGTGCTAGTATATGTGGGTTATGGCTACTCTATGGTTTTTATATGACTTATTGCATAGGTTAACATCATCTTTCTTTCATGTTGTATGCCTGCATACTAGTATATTCAAACGTACTAACGCATATTTTTGTCTACATGATCTAACTATGTAAGGACAGGAGACTACATTCATCCACCACTTGATGGCTAGTTGTATTTGAGAAAGTTATTGTGGTGAGTCCTTTCTTCCAAGGACAAGCCACCATCAATCTACCTTATGTTGCTTCTATTCATACTATTATTTATTTTGAGGGTGAGCCCAAGACATGTCTTGGCACTCATCCTATCTTATGACTAGAGGTATTGTTGGACATCTTGTAGACTCTTGTATATATATATGTTATGTGTTTTGATGTTTGGAGTTTATTATCATGACTATTTTTTGGATAGGACTTTTATGATTTGATTATGAGTACTTTGATGCGAATATGTTATAGTATGGACTTTGGAAGATCCTAAGTCCCATATTTCCAAATAACGTGAGTCCTACTTTCTGGACCCTTAAAATTATGTGTTTACTATTTATATATACTTCCAAACCAATGATGTGAATATGGATACTTTGAGGCTTATTTGAGGACTCTTGGGTTCCCATTCACCATAACTCTCTTAGATCCTTGGTCTGGATCGTGACAGAGATGGTATCAGAGCACTAGATTTATAAATAATCCTCGGAGTCCAATATGTTACATCGAGTAAAGTCCTATCTATGGGTATGAAGTGCGCCATGCCTATGAGTGGGAGGCTATGATGACATTCTAAGAATTATCTCACTTCTTCATGTTTTATGTCGTGCTATAGATTCTATGTTTGGTTTCTTTATCTTTATAGTGCCCTTGTTACTTTACAAAAGATGCCTTGAGAAAGAGCTCCCCTACCAATACTAGCCCCGGCTAATAAGGATCAAGCACCTCAAAGTTTAATAGAAGATCCTATCTCTAATGGTGAATTCCATATGGACTTTGCTATGTTTGCCCAAGTTGTAACTACTTAGACTAGGCAGGCTATCTTCCTTGGGATCCCACTGCGGCCTCAAGGGTGAGAGATTTCACTTAGATGAATCTTTCGAAGTTCTATGGATCAAAGGTTGATGAGGATGTTCAAGAGTTGATTAATGAACTCGCTAAGGTGTTGACTATCATGGGAGTCACTTCTGAGGAGAAAGCTGAATTGGCTGCTTATCAGTTAAACGATATGGCTCATGTATGGTATACTCAATGGTTAATGGAAAGGGTTTATGGTTATGATGTTAATTGGAAAGAGTTGCAATTTGTTTTTGGATCATTTCTTACCTCTTGAGCTTAGAGAAGCTAAGATGACAGAGTTTATCAATCTTAAGCCAGGTAATATGAGTGTGAGAGAGTACACCCTCAAGTTTACAAAGCTCTCAAAGTACACTCCTATGCTAATGGATGACCCTCGTGCAAGAATCCACAAGTTTATTTCTAGGATCTCTGATTTGGTTATGAAGAAATGTCATATGACTATACTTATTCAGTATATGGAAATCTCTAGGCTAATGACATATGCTAAACAGATTGAAGGAGAAAACCTCAAAGAGAAAAGGGTGCATGATTCTAAGAGGACCCATTATGATGGTGTGTTCCCCAACTCTGAAGGTGGTGGTGGAAATAACTATCTTCAATAGGTCAAGCATCTAGATCAAGGGAGTTTCAAGGATAGGAAGACTAATCCTAAATGCAAGGGATATGGCAAGAATCACATGGGGAAATGCTTGATGGGATCGGGTGTGTGTTTTGGTTGTGGCAATATGGGGCACAAACTTGCTCATTATCCTGATGCTCAGAGGAATGGCCAAGGAGGTTGTCCTCAAGGTCAAATGGTTCTAGGTGAACAGGTTCAAGTTAGAGTTCAACAAGGTGATGTTCCTCGCAACAACAGGTATTATGCTTAAACATGCTAGGCAAGAGGTGAAGGATGTTCCAATTATGGCGGATGGTAAGTTAAAAGGGCTTTGATTTTGGTTGTATACTTAATTTGATATGAGTGTGAATTGAAAATACCCTAGCCTACTCCAATCTACTCAAGCCTATGGTATTAGGTTATTCCTATTATAAGTGGTCCTATTTTTTTTACTTTTGGGTTTCATGACATAACGTGCACATATGTGCACGAACATGATTTAAAGATATTGTGAATGATATAAAGGTGTTTTGATATGAGTTTTAATGACTTTATAATTTTCATGTTATGAAACATGCATTGTATCTTGTGTTTGAATGTTTCATGATCAAGTTAATCCTTTCAAGCTAGTCTGTTTCTCATTCGAGGACGAATGATCCTAGGGGAGAATGTAATACCCAACAAGTTGTTAGATTGGATTGGAACCTTCACACTCAAGTTGAGTTCTCTTGCGATCCTTCAATCCAAGCTTAATTATATGGTTTAGGGTCATCATAAGTCTCCTACATCAAGTCAAGTTCAAAGGAATTCCATTGGCTAAGCTTCTCACATGAATCAATAAAAGAGTCAACTTCAAAGGATCATATCTCTTACCATAAAAAAGAACAAGGTGGCCTATGAGCTACCAAATAGAAACTCTTTTAATTAGTTTTCCAATACACTTGGTTTCACCTAATTTTGAGTTCGAATCAAGACGTTATGCCCATTTTTGTAAAGCCCTCTAGTGTTGTATTCCCTTCTTTTTTTCTAAGGCAAGCCACACGGGCACCAATACGGGCCATGTGGCTTCACACAGATCATAGGGGTGGGGTATCATGAAATTAATTCACAAAATAATATTCTAAATGTGGAATTACCATATCATAACTTAGTACCTTCATACGGACCCTTGTACGGCTCATGAAGCTTCACACGATCCGTACGACCTTCATTAGAAATACCCTTGTCTTGAAGAAAAATTGCTGAAATTTTCTAAGTGCGGTCTCACGGGCACCTATACGGTGCATGTGACTTCACACGGTCCATGAGGCCCCCGGTGGAACCTCACTTAGCTTGATGAAATGTTTCTAAATTTTTCCAAGTGAAGGTTCACGGCCATGTATATGGTCTGTATGGTGTGTCACAGACTGTATAGTCCTTCTTGAAGCGATGATATTCAATTCTTGGGGATCAAGGAAGGACTCTTTCTTCACCAAATTTCTTCTTGAATCTTCACTACTAGCTAAGGTATGCAAGTTTGATTCTTGGTCCCTTTCAACCAAGAAGACGCAAAACTCTTTTACTTGAATTTCATGACTTTTAGCTTACTTTAAATATGAGTTTTAAGCATTATGATTTAATAAATTCAATTGAAGTATGGGCTACAGTTATTTGTCAATGTTAAGTTGATTTAAGCCATAATATGTTGAATTACATTATTATTATAAATATTTGATTATGCATTATCCATTTTAAAGTTTGAACTAAGCATGGATGATCTATATTATTATATAAATCTAGATTTAATTATGGATTTACTTAAATTTCATATTGCATTGTTGATTTTAGATTGGATCTGAACTACCCATGTTATTCTCACATCATTCATGGCATATGCATTCATGAGCATTGAATTTTATTAATATTATGAAGTGGGTTAAGCCCTTATATGTTTATGAATATGATTTTGATGAAAATGTGATTATGAACAAAAGTTGAGCATGAATCTATGAACATGAGTACGATATAATTTGCTAGTAATATGAACTTGACTTCCACATGAATTCAAATTATATGGTTGTGCATATGATATGACATCTTGCATGAGTACGTAATCACAAGTGTGTATTGATGAGAATGGGCACAACCCTCCCTTTACACAATGCATAGATGAGGATAGGTACAACCCTCCCTATGCACATGGTTATATAAGCTAAGGGTTTATCGATGAGGATGTGCACAATCCTCCCTTTACACAATGCATAGATGAGCATAGGTACAACTTTCTCTACGCATATGGTTATATGAGCTAAGTGTGTATCGACGAGCACGGGTAGAACCCTCCCTTTTGCACAATTTATAGATGAGGATAGGTACCACTTTCCCTATACAAAGTCATGTCATGAGCTAAATGCGTATTAATGAGGATGTGTACAACCCTCTTTTTACACAATTCTGGTAAGGAGTGACTTATTTGAGTGCTAGTATATATGCGTTATAGCTACTCTATGGTTTTCATGTGATATATTTTGCAGGTTAACATCATCTTTCTTTCTTGTTGTATACCTGCGTACTAGTATATTCAAATATACTAATGCATACTTTTGCCGACATAATCTAACAATGTAGGGATCGAAGATTATATTCATCTACCATTTGATGGCTAGTTGGATTTGAGAAAGTTATTTTGGGGAGTCCTTTCTTCCAAGGATAAGCCACCATCCATCTACCTTATGTTTCTTTCGTTCATACTACTATTTATTTTGAGGGTAAGCTGGGAACATGTCTTGGCCTCCATCCTATCATATGACTAGAGACATTTTTGGATATCTTGTAGACTCTTTTACGGATATATGCTATGTGTTGAAGTTTAGAGTTTATGATCATGGCCATCTTTTGGAGAGGACTTTTATGATTTGATTATGAGTACTTTGATGTGATTATGTTATGGTATGGAATTTGAAAGATCCTAAGTTCCATATTTCCCCCATAGCATGGGTCCTACTTTTCCAACCCTTAAAATTATGTGTTTACTATTTATATAAGCTTCCAAACCAATGATGTGAACATAGATAATTTGAGGCTTGTTTGGGGACTCTCGGGTTCCCATTCACCAAGCCACTCCCAGACCCTTGGTCCGATTTGTGATAATATTGTATAGAACTTGATTTTAAAGTCAATTTTCAGATTCAAAAATTTTAGCCTTAAAATTAAGCATTTTCCCCCTAGGCCTAATTTATGCCAATATGGGTATCAAAATGCTCCTCTTGATGTGTAGTATCTATTGTTGATAGTGATTGATCAATTTGGGGAACGTTTTGTGGATTGAGTTGATTAAAAGCTTGGCCGAGTACAGTTTCGGCATTGAGGTAGATTCTGCTAACCTTTTGGGTTTGGATTTGAGTTATTGATCATGTTATATTATAATTATAAGATCTAGACTGTTTCATGGTTAAATTGTTGATATAATGGAATAATGATAGTAATATATATCTAGTTAAGCCAAATTATGAGAAAATTGTGATCCTATTGATAATTGAGGTGAAATATTATGAATTGAGAAAAGTTGGGATATTGATGTGATTATATGATACTTGAGAGACAATTTTGGTAATTACATGGTAATTTATGGTTGTTGAGATACCTTTAAGGTACATATGTATAATTGGGACGAGTAGGTTCCTCTATTATTGATATTCTTATATTATTGGGATGAGTATTGTCTGGTATTAATTGTATTCTTACATTATGGAGATGCCGAAAAGAGGACTTGATGTTACTGATTGTGGATCCACTAGTGGGATGTCCTTTACCGTGGCAAGGTATTGGATGGACGTAGCAATGACATGATGTTGTTGATATTCTTGACTATTTATATACTTATGGTGATTTGAGGCATAATGATGGTTTGGGCATTAGTTGTGACACTTGATATGAAATTCATATTTTGGTATTCTTGTTTGATGCCATTCTATATGTTATAGAATTTTTAAGTTGTAACATTTATTTACATCTATTGTATGTTGCTTCTGACATCCCTTGACCCAAGTAGGAGGCAAGAGTATTATGTTCCACATTGGTACTACCCTCGTTGACCCAGGTAGGAGGCAAGGTTGAGATTCATATCTTATATTTCCTTGACCATGAGCAGGTGGCAAGGACACGGCACTATGATACCCTTTGACCATAGGTAGGTGGCGAGGTTGAAGCATTCTGATATTACCTTGACCACGGGTAGGTGGTGAGGTTGAGGCATTCTGATTTTACCTTGACCACAAGCAAGTGGCAAGGCTATGAAACACTTGGCATGTAGATTGATGAGTTATGCATTGCATTCACAATTGTTGACATATGGTACTATGGGTTATTTAGAATACCTTACATCTTTATTATTATGTATGTATGTATGTATATATGTGTATATATATATATATTTATATATATA